>CAUYLG010018203.1:0-70523 GCA_963573385.1 Cacajao melanocephalus
GAGGGACAGTGGTGGGTGGGGAGTTAGGGAGAGAGAGCATGGGGAGAAATGCCAGATATAGGTGATGGGGAGGAAAGCAGCAAATCACACTGCCATGTGTGTACCTATGCAACAATCTTGCATGTTCTTCACATGTACCCCCAAACCTAAAATGCAATTTAAAAAAAAGTTAAATGCAATTTTAAGAAAATAAAGTATCATTTTACTTAGCAGATTTTCTATATTCAGAACTCATGTCCAAAATATTAGACACTAATTAGATATATAAATAAAAATAATAATGATAATTCACTATCATCACTATTAGCATTATCATTCTGGAAGTGCTATTCAAAGCAAATTACAAAAAAAGAAAGATGTAAAATTAGGGGAAAAAAAGTAGGCAATATTGCCTATGATACAAGAGTGCACTACGAAAACCCTAACTGATTAAAAACCATTTTCAAAAATAGAGAATTCTGGGAGATTGATAGGTATTAAATTAATAGATACAAACACACAAGCAATAATCATTTATGTATTATAATTTTAAAATCCTATTTAGTTTTACTTCCAGAAGAGATGGAATAATAGGGGCAGGATTTAGCATCCTACTTTAAATAGGTAGAAAACCACAGACAATATATAAAACAACAACTTTTCAGATGTTGAACAATAGAGAGTATAAGACTGTGATCCATGAGAGAAGGGAAACAGACAAAGCTGAGGCCTGCAATTACAGTAGCTTACAGCATGGAAGTATCTTCCAGACTTGTGAAACAAGGGACAACCCAAACAGACCCTGGTCATTTAACTTAGTCAGAGACAAAAATGAGATTTGAGGAGTCTGAGGTTCCAGCAATTTTCAAAGTAGAGTATCAGAAAGTAGGATCTGTACACAGAGAGAAAGTGGAGATTTGCAATGGTTCACCTCAAGTCTATAGGTTCTCCTCAGGTCTATAACTGGAAATAGCTGGAAATAAATGGTGTTCCACCAGCCACTGTGAGAAGGCCTGTTAATACATCAGTAGTACATAAGTACTACTAAGCCTACATACCTCTTACTACTCTATTAGGTAGAGTATGTCTCTGACCTCATGACCTAATCATCTCCCAAATGCCCCATGTTCTATCAGATAGAGTAGTAAGAAGTACATAGACTTAGTAGTAGGATTAAATTAGCCCTAGGTTAAGACTAACTTAGAGCCACCCTAACAAAGCTTAAAAATCAAGCCTGATTGACACTAATCGATTTTAAGATAGTACAAATCTACAATAATCAAGACAGTGTGGTATTGGTGAGTAAATAAACAAACATAATAGAACAGAACAGAGAGCCCAGAGATAGACCCACATAAATATAGTCAACTGATCTTTGACAAAGGGGAAAATGCAATTCAATAAAGAAAAGGTAGTTTGTTTTAATGAATACTACTGGGAAAACTAGACACCCACATGAAAAGAAATGAATCTATACACAGACCTTACACCCTTCACAAAAATTAGCTCAAATTAGATCATATACATAAATGTAACATGCAAAACTATAAAACTCATAGAAGTTAACACAGTAGAAAGTCTAAATAACCTTGGATTTGACAATGACTTTTTAGATAATGAAACCAAGAGACATGATTCACAAATAAGAAAGTTGATAAAGTGGACTTCATTAAAATTAAAAATTTCTGTTCTGTGAAGGATAATGTTAAGAGAATGAAAAACAAGCTACAGACTGGGAGAAAATATTTGCAAATGACATGTCTGATAAAGCACTGCTATCCAAAATGTACAAAGAACCCTTAAATCTCAACAATAAGAAAACAACCCAATTGGAAAATGTACCAAAGACCTTAAAAGACATCTTATCAAAGAAGACCTATAGATGGTGTCTTAGTTTAAGCCACTATAACAAAATACTGTAAACTGGGTAGCTTATAAACAACTGTGAGTTAATTTATGTCTCACAGTTCTGGGGGCTGGGAAGTTCAAGATCAAGACTCCAGTAGATTCACAGTCTGGTGAGGGTCCACTTTCTGGTTTTTAATGTTGACTTCTCACCATGACCTAATATGGTCAAAGAAACGGGCTGCTTTCTGGGACCTCTTTAATAGGTGCACTAACCCTATTTATGATGGCTCTGACCTCATGACCTAATCATTTCCCAAATCCCCCACATTCTAATAACAACATATTGATGAATAGGTTTCAAAATATGAATTCTAGGGGAATACAAATATTCACACCATAGCCAATAGCAAAGAAGCATGTGAAAAAAGGCTCCATATCATATGTCATCAAGGAAATGCAAATTAAAACAATGAGACATCACTACATACCTATTAGAATGACAAAAATGAAAAACACTCATATCAAATGCTGACAAGGACATGGGACAAACAGAGTTCTCTTTTACTGCTAGGGGAAAGAAAAATGGTATAGCCACTTGGAAAGATGATTTAAGAAGTCTAAGGGTTGGGTGGTTTTTCTTTCAGTTTGACTATTTTTTTACAAAACTAAACATACTCTTACTATACAATCCAGTAATCATGCTCACACAAAAATCTATATGCAAATGTTTATAGCAGCTTTACTTATTATTGCTAAAACTTGGAACCAACAAATGCTCTTCAGTAGGTGAATGAACAAATAAATTGTGATACTTCCAGACAATGGAATATTATTCAGCATTAAAAAGAAATGAGCTATCAAACTATGAAAAGATGAGGTATCTTAAATGCATATTACCAAGTGAGAGAACTCAGTCTGAAAAGGCTACATACTATATACTTCCAACAATATGACATTCTGAAAAATGCAAAACTATGGATACAGTAAAAAGATCAGTGGTTACCAGGGGCTGGGGTAGAAGAGATGAATAGGTGGAGCACAGAGAATTTTTAAGTTAGTTAAACTATTTGGTATAATTCTATGATTGAGGATACCTATACATATACATACATCCAAAAGATGCACAACATCAGGAGTGAGCAATAATGTAAACTGTGGTGTTTGGGAGATGGTGATGTGTCAGTACAGGTTGTTCAATTTTAACACATATATCACTCTGATTGTGGACACTGATAACAGCGGAAGCTACGCATGTGTGGTGGTAGAGAGTATATGGGAAATCTCTGTACCTTTCTCTTGATTTTGTTGTCAACCTAAAACTGCTCTAAAAAAGTCTCATTTTTAAAAAATAAGTCTTGAAGACATCTGAATCCAGCTAACCTCTTAAGAAAAAATGAACTAAAAAATTGGAGATTTTAACATTCCTCTCTTAGTAATTGTTATAATAAGCAGATAGAAAATCAATAAGGTTCAAGACCAGCCTGGCCAACAGGGTGAAACCCCATTTCTACTAAAAATACAAAAATTAGCCAGCTGTGGTGGCACACACCTCTAATCCCAGCCACAAGGGAGGCTGAGCCATAAGAATCGTTTGAACCCAGGAGGTAGAGGTTGCAGTGTGTCAAGATTACATCAATGTACTCCAGCCTGGGTGACAGAGTGAGACCCTGTCTCAAAACAAACAAACAAACAAAAATTAATAAGAATACAGAAGACCTGAACATTACTGTCAACCAACTTGACTTAAGAACACTCAACTCAAAACTGCAGTACATACATACTTGTCAAGTGCATATGAAAACTTTACAAATAAAATTCGTATTTCTTAAATACAATAACAATAAATATAACAATTAATATATACTTATAAGTATATTAATTACTTTAAAAGTACATGAATCATGCAAAATGTGTCTTTGAATTAAGCTAAATGATAAAATTAAACTAAAATGATGATTAATGAAAATATATTTGGAAAACCTCCAAATATTGGGAAATTAAACAAGACACATCCAAATAATTCAAGTCAAAGAAAAAAATAATTATAAGAGAAATCAATAAAATGGAAAAAAAAACAGAAAACAATAGAAGAAAACAATGACATCTATCTACAGCCAGATCTTTAAACAGAATAATAAAATTTATAAACTTCTAGCCAGACTGATTAATAAGAGAGAAGACAGATTTCAGAGAAATGTCACTACAGAGATCTTACAGATCTCAAAAAGATAATAAAATAACATTATGAAAAAGTTATATATATATAGAAAAAGACTCTATGTATGTGTGTTTGCTAAGTAATTGGATAATTTGAGAGTGACTTGAAAGACAAAAACTGCCAAATCTTATTCAAGAAAAAATAGATGACCTATATCTATTTGAGAAATAGATAAAAAGTTTGTATATTAAATAAATTTAATTCAAATTTTATATACTTCCCACAAAGATAAATCTGGGCTGAGATGGTTTACTGATGAAATCTACCAAACATTTAAATAAGAATGATGCCAAGTCTATACTAAATCCTCCAGAAAATGGAAGAGGGGTGAACACTACTTATTTTATGGGACCATATTAACCTGGTACTATACAGACAGACATTACAAGAGAAGAAAACTAAACACAGCAATTCTCTGAAAAGTTGAAACAACTAGAATTCAGTGAAAAGGACAGTATATTCTGTTAAATTGAGTTTTATCTTAGGAATGTACCTCTGATTTAACATTCATAAACCAATGAATGTAATTCACCATATTCATAGATAAAAAAGAAAAATATATATGATTATCTCAATAGACATAGAAAAAGCACTTAACAAAACTCAACAACCATTTATGATAAAAGCCATCAGCAACTAGGAATTAAAGAAAATATGAGAGAATTTGTTTATAAACCTAGAGTACAGAAGGCTTAAGTATGATACAAAACCTAGACGCCATCAAAAATGGCTAAAAATTTCAACTATTTAAAAGTTAGGAATTACTGCATGGCAAAAATAGCATTATCAATAGTGAAAGACATAAGAAATAACAGGTGAAATATTTTCAATACACATCACAGAAAAGCAGCAGTTTACTAAATTAGAAGCTCCTGCAAATAAATCAACAAAACCTAATATCAAAGGGAGCAGTGGATAAACTATTCGGAAAAGAGAAAATTGAATAGTTCTTAAACATTTGCTCAAGTTCACTTGCAAAAATAAGGCATGCCAATTAAAACTAAAAAGAGATAACTCACTTTTTCCTAAGCTGATTGCCAAAGATTTAAAAAAAAATGTACAGCATATTGCAAAGACATGAGAAAACAAGCACTGTCATATGTTTTGGTGGGCATGTAAATTGATGCAATGTCTGTAGATGGTAATTCGGTATGTTCATCATAGAAAATGCATACGCCATATGAAACAATAATTATACTTTTGGAAATTTATCTTATAAATAAACACATTTCAAAACTGATTATTGTACATGAGTAATTATTGCACCAATATTTGTAATAGCAAAAAAGTTGAAGTAAACTCAGTCTACCAATTATGGACTAGTTAAATCAAATTAAGGTATGTTCATAAGACAGAATATTATGCAGACTCTATATATACGTATGTTTGTTAAAATGAGTATATTATTTTAAGAAGAAAAGCAATACATAAGACTGTATAGTATACATACACACATATGTTTATTTTTACATAAATGCATGTATATAGGTATAGTCATCCCTCAGTATCTGTGGGGGATTGGTTCCAGGACCTCCCACAGATTCCAAAATCCGTGAATGCTCAAATTCCTTATCTAAAATGGCATAGTGTTTATGTATAGCCTACACACATATTTCTGTATAACCTTAAACCATCTCTAGATTTCTTATAACACCTAATACAGTTTAAATGCTATGTAAACAATTGTTACAGTGTATTAAGGAAAATGTCAAGGAAAGATGTCTGTAGATGTTCAGTGCA
Organism: Cacajao melanocephalus; assembly: GCA_963573385.1. NCBI lineage: Eukaryota > Metazoa > Chordata > Mammalia > Primates > Pitheciidae > Cacajao > Cacajao melanocephalus. The sequence goes on from CAUYLG010018203.1 coordinate 5,786, forward strand.
AACACAATTTTTTTCTTCCAAATATTTTTAATGTATGGTTGGTTGGATGCATGGATGCAGAGGGCTGACTCTGTGTGTGTGCGTGCATGTGTGTGTGTGCGCGCGCACATGTGCTTGCGCAAGCACGCATGTGTATGTATTTATAATCTCCACAAAATTACATACAAGTAAGAGTGATTGCCTCCAGAAAGGAAAACCAAGTGCCTATGGGAGAGGGGAATGCCATTTTAACATTTTGGATTGTATACTGTATACATATAACCTATTCAAATATCAGTATGTTAATTAATTACAAAATAGTTATTTAAAAAGCTTAGTAAATTTAGTGTTGGAAGCTCATGACATGTTATTCAAGTACTCTGAGATATTTAAAATTTTACCTTATATATTTTAATATTAACCTGTTAGAAGACAAACTGGATTGTCTCTGTCAGAGAAGAAACACTGAAGTAGATGAATTTTTGAGCTAATTGTTATGGCCTTCCTTATATTCTAGTTTTTACTTGAACAGGAGAGGACATGATGGGAGTGGACAGAGAGTGGGGAAAAATAGGCTTATGTTATTTCCTGCTATTCCAATCTACTACAAGTTTACAGGTGTATGCATATGCATGTGTGTATACCCTTGTATGTGTGAGAGTGAGAGAGAGAGAGCAAGAGAGCAAGAGAGAGAGAGAGAGATTTAGAAACAGCAAGCAACAGTCAATGGTGCAGGAAGGAGAGCCACAAACTAAGAAAGGTCACAAGAGATACATTTTCAACTTTTAAGTTTAGGGGTACAAGTGCAGTTTTGTTACATAGGTAAGCTTGTGTCATGGGGTTTGTTGTACAGATTATTTCATCACCTGAGTATTAAGCCTAGTATCCATTAGTTATTTTTCCTGATCCTCTTCCTCTTCTCACCCCCCAATCTCTGAAAGGCCCAGTGTGTGTTGTTCCCCTCTATTTGTCCATGTGTTCCACAAAAGACATTTTTCACTCTTGCTATTACTTTGAGTCAGTAAATAGTTGTTGGGTTTTTCTTGCTTTCCCTTAATGGCTGCCTTTCAGCACATTACGGAGTAAGTGCTGGTACAGGATTTATTTAAGCATTGAGCAAAGGGTACATTAAGAATCTTTTGTATTGAAAGGTTATTGTTATTTTAAGATATGTTTATTACTACTTGACATTGCCAATGTAAAACAAACTGAAGGATGAAGATGGTGTTATCAACAAAAAAGTGTTTTCAGGAACTGACACCTCTCCTTGTGCTCCAGAATGGACTCAATGGTTCAAATAGACAGAAGGACTTGATTTCCAGATAGACTGATAGCTTGTGCAAATAACTCAATGTCCTTTCCTCCCCATTCAATCTTTAAAACCCTCTACTATTGCCCCAGCTTATAATTCTGGCCTGATCACCATCTATTTTCCTATAAGAACATTATGCTTCAGCAAAATTGTAACACACTCATACACACACACACACAAACACACACACACACACTTGGCTTTATTATTTTTTATCAAATTTATAATTTATCTCTCTGAGCTTTGCATAATTCTCTTCTGTTAACCCTTCCTGGACCACTCCAGGCCCTTGTTATCTTTCTGAACTGAGCCTGTATTGCCCTTAGGATAATTTAAGTGTTGCCTTGTCTTTTTTGAGACACAGAAATTTTGTTAAGATTGTTTTTAGATTTTATTTTGTTGGGTTTTTTTTTAATTAAAAAAAAATCTATTGCACTATAATGAAGAAAAGCAACATTCAAAGGACCAAATTAGACTTCTGCTTCTGTCTATAACATAGTGATCAGCTCCAGATTTGCCCTCTCTTCATAAAAAGCTAGGTAACTAGACGTGATATTTGATAACAGAAAGCTCAAGATTGTCTCTCCTCAGAGAACAGAATCAAATGAGGTGAGCCCTCTAATAGCCCAGAGGTACTTTCATGATGGTGGATCAGAGAAGGGTCCCCAAACAAAGTGCAGCAACGTTGTTGAGATGACAAGTCAGGAATCTGTAGAGGAGAAATCCATGCAAAGAAAGAGATCCAGAAATCTGAACAGGAGGCTTCCTGAGTCTTTGCATACTAATGTGTGCCGTCGTAGGGTGAATCTCCGCAAGGACAGCCAAAGGATGACTGGGCAGTTTAAAGTGAACTCTTTCCAGAACTTGCAGATGCCCAGGAGCCACTTTAGTTCTGACAGTCAGACTGTCCAAAAGAATGTTTATGCTGCCTCTTTTTACCTCTGGGGAAGATTTTCTGTGGGCTAATAAGTCAAATAAACACCACCTTAAAAGTTGATGCTCCTGAGGTATTAAAATTAGCTATCTTTAGCGTTCACCTCTCTGATCAGCAGGATCTCTAAGCCCAGATGTTTCTCTAGCTGATCTAACTTCGAAACGCCACACTCAACTTTCCAGATGCCTTAGTTGCCTATACACCTCGAAGTTCATATTTTCAATTGAACACACTAACTGCCTTGCTAGATGCCCGACCTCGTCTGCACAACTAAGTTCCTCTTCCCCAAGTTTTTCACATTTTGGTCAATGGCACCAAAACCTTCATGTTTATCTATGACAAAACCCTGAGAATTATAGTAGTGATCTCCTTGTTTCTTATAACTGAGGTATAATTTTTCTTTCTTATTGTCTCTAAATTCCAAACTATCCTCCCAAGTCCTACTGCTCTTCAGGACGTTATCATTTCTAATTTAGAGTATCTTGGTAGATTCCCAACTACCCTCCTTGTCCTGTCTTCCCCACTCCTGCCCTGTCTGTTCCCCAGGGCTACTGGTGGGATATCTCTCACTGCAGATCTAATCACCCAGATCCTTAGTAAAATTCTTTAGTGGTAGCGTATACCAGCTTATGTGGTCCACTGATCACCTGTTTATTTTGCCAGGCTTTTCAGCGTGTAAAGCTAAAGTTAACTGTTCTTTAAAATCAGACACTTGACACAAATAACCAAATTTCTGGCTTCTCTAGAAAACTCAGTCTGACAGCACTGGACACTGCATTTCCAACTTTGTGGCAATCATCTGAGGCTAAGTAGAAAGTGCTGAGGGGAATGATGCTCTTTCCAGTTCCCAACAATTTGTGTGACACACTTGTACTTACCAAACCACTTCTCCCCACCTGTTTGATGTTTGATGGCATAAGATATCACTTGATTTTACAGCCCCTGGCCTATCCAGAGCCTACCTGAGGCTTTGACCTAACAAAGTCTTTTAAAATTGTTTCTTTGTATATATCACAGCTTTGCCTCTCAGTTCATGTACCTCTCAGTTCACGTTCCTCACATACAAGAAGAGGAGCAAAGACCAGATAGTTCTCAACCCTGCTAACTACGAGGACAGGGGTGGGAAGATAAATACCCTGACTTCACATTTCTTCCTCCTTCCAGTTTCTTACTAGAGCTATTCATTAAGCCCAATCAGAAACTCTAGAATGGATGGTTCAGAAGTATTTAAAACCCAAAATAAACAAGGAGCAGTCTCAGCATTTAATTTATCAAAATTATGATTGTGTCCCCTTGTAGAAGCAATGGTCCCTAGAACCTTAAATTCCACAGACACAAAGGTATTGGGACAGGAATCAAAAATTCTACTAGTAGGCTATTAGGTAAAATAGTGAGAGCAGCCAATCTCATTTCCATTCTTTTGTCCCTAGATGTTATATTCTGACTATATAGATAGAGTCAAATATCAGCTGCTGGCTTAAGGGGTCTGCATTCTGTAAAATGGTACCAAACCTCAAAGAGTATAGGTTTTTTAGCTGGCACTGTAGCTGAGCTTCCTCAGGACATTATACTCTTCTATCAAGGTAAGTGTTTTGGCCTCAATGCAAATAAGATCAAAGTGAATTCCATTGGCATGAGTCCAATGTCTCACTCCTTTACTTTAAAACAAGTTTCCTGGTCAAAGGTAATGTTTTGTGGAGTGCCATGGATACAACAATCTGTAATCCATGAATCCAGATGCCGGCACAAGCCCTAAGGGCAGGAAAGGCAGATCTGCTCCTGAATACACATTTGTCCCTGTGCGGACAACTGCTGCCTCCTCCATCATGAGCAGGTTTGCCAGCTGTTCCCTTGGTATGGGATGCAGGAACTCATTGCTGTCCTCTGTGTAGTCAAACTGGACACTCAATTGAGTGTCTAGAAGCCAGATCAGCCTTGATGAGAGCAAGTTTATGGTTGTTGAGCTCACACATAATCTCCATTCTTAATATCAGGGCCACTTTGTAGTAAACCCATGGAACAGGCACTAGTGTGCTAGAAAAAGAAGTTGTCTGACATCCATGATGGGTTCAATTATCTACCTAATGATTAAGAGCCCTCACAGATGAAGCCCTCAGGTAAGCATTTACATGGATCACAAATGTGTTACCCTCTGTGCCCATAGTAAGAGATCCATCTGTATACCTGTTCCCTAGACCTCCTTTGTCACCAAATGCGTTCATTTCAAATTCATGACCAGTCAACCAGTTCAATAGCCAGAGTTTATGAATCAAGTACATTCATACTTTAGGCCATCTTTCCTTCCAGAATAAGAATTCAACCACATGGACCAACCAAAGTTCCACACATTGTGGTGAGTTCCTTTCCCACTATTTTTCAGGGCCAACTCTGAGTGGGTCTGTAGTTCAGTAGTTATGAGCTACCCTTCTGGCTCATGCGAATTCTAATAGAGTGAGGCATGAGGAGGCAGAGTCCTGTTTTTTTAAGGGACTTTTAAGACCCTAACTCATCCAGATCATACAACAACTTCTAAAATTTCTCTTGGATTTATGAAAAGTGTAGTACATGCATACCACTACACATACACAGAAGCCCACACCAGCCTTGGGCTTAAACTAGAACTTGTTGTTTTGGAAATATTTCTCATTGAGTAGCAAGTTTGTAGCACTATGAGCCAACTAGAAATTAACCTTTCTCCAGCAGTAGAAAGAGGCAGCATGAGCATTCTTTTAGAATTACAGATTTAAATAGGAATTAAACATTGTTTTAGAGTTATGTTGGTTTTCTCTTCCCCATTTCTATTGTCGGTGAACTTACTCTGACTGGAAAGGATAACACAGATGTCAAGGAAAGCAAACAGCACCCACTCATGTAAACAATCTCATCTGTAATTCATTAACCCTGCTACCCTCAGCCTCCTAGGAAGAGTGTCCCATTTATTAACTTCCAATCCTAAGTTCATGTTTGTCTTTCAGTTCTGGGACAGTACTGAGCAGTAAAGGAAAGAGATGTTCAATTACTGGTGATATTTTTTACATGGAGTTGCCAGTTTACACCAGTGGTACAGATTGTTTACTAAATTATTTTCACCTTTGATGGATTATCTCAGACTCCTCATTATTTATATGTCTTATCCACTGAAGAAAGTAGAAAAATACATATTACTAAGGTACCTCACTCTTTCTCATTCTACCATCTAAAACAAAAGAAGCAGAGACTGAAATAGCAGTGGCTACTGGAAAACAGCAAGGGCTCCCACAGCTTGGGATACTATTGGTATTTGAGATGACTCTCGGTAGTATGCAAGAAAATATCAAGTGGTACTCTAATCAGACAAATAATGGTATCAGAAATCTATAATGAGAAAATTATTTTCTTTTCTAATTTGCTTTAATTCTTTAATTTCTTCAGTAAAGAAAGACTAATCTGGGGCTAGCCTTTAATACCTAGTGTTTTAACAGAGAGAGAGCAGGCTTCGGACTTAGAACACTTGGTAGTCAACAACATCTAGCTAGAACTTACCAGCGTTATTCTTTATTCATTATTTATGGAAAGTGATACTGATGATACAATAGTGATAATGAGATTTCTCTTGGATACATTTTTAAAGTAAGGTGTTTTAAGAAAAAAATGCTAACCAAATAATAACAGTACAAGTGATGCATGAATAAAAACCTCAAAATGTGAATACAAATAAGGCAATTTTGAAAAGACTGTTAGCAAAAAAAAGAATGATTTCATAACTACTTAGTACTAAAGTTTGGACTAGCTCAATATCGGTGAGGGTTTGTGAATGGGCTGTGTGTGTATACTGGTGTATGTATATAGGAGGGGAGCTGGAAGTTCTGAACCTTCTATTTCCCACTTCCACATGCTGAAAAGACTATATTATTGTCACATTTCCTCTGTGCAAATATATATGCACATATTATATGAATACGTGCATATAAAAATCATACATACACGTACATATTTCAGAGATGTTTGGTAGCACTGGCTTTCTATATTGCTAAATTCTGTTTTTTAAAACTGGGCGTGTATGTACATAATAGATACATCATTTTTATTCCTTTTTACAATCGCATTTAATCCTGAAAGTTCATTCCAAAATATCTGTCAGTCCCTTCAATTAAATATATTATACAGTTCCATGAACATTATGTCCTTGACTATTTCTGTTTATTCACTCTCTAGACTGCCTTCTACTTAAATTTTAGGCTTAATAAACTCATTTTATTGAAGTAAATGTGTCTAGAGACTTTGTTCTTCAGAAAGAATAGAGGTAATTAGGATTTTGTGTGTGGGAATAAAGAGCCTTCATTAAACTCAGTAGTTCTATTCAGCTGAGATTAATGGCTAAAAATTATATTTTGCTCTAATTACTTATATTTCTTATTCAGTCATGCAAATTATATTATTTGTTAATTTTACATAAAACAACTATGTAGACAGATCAAGATGAAGCATTTATACTTATGTAGACTCAAACATTTCTTTTTCAGTGTTGAAAAATGTAATAGTAAATTGTAATTTTTAAAGGATTATCACTTTGCCATTTTTCACTTTTTTTTTTTGAGATGGAGTTTCGCCCTTATTACCCAGGCTGGAGTGCAATGGCGTGATCTCAGCTCACTGCAACCTCTGCCTGCTGGGTTCAAGCAATTCTCCTGCCTCAGCCTCCCGAGTAGCTGGGACTACATGCGTGCGCCACCATGCCCAGCTAATTTTTGTATTTTTAGTAGAGACGGGGTTTCACCATGTTGACCAAGATGGTCTCGATCTCTTGACCTCGTGATCCACCCGCCTCAGCCTCCCAAAGTGCTGGGATTATAGGCATGAGCCACCGTGCCCGGCCCCATTTTTCACTTTCTGACATTCATTACATCTCCTAGCAATTACTGATACCTTTTGCACTGGAAATGTTCCCACTAGGTTACTAAATGTAGATATTTCCTAAGGTACAATGTATTTTTTTTCTTCCATGGCTTCTTGAATTGGAGACAAAATTGTTGCAGCATTTAAACACAAATTACTGTGTAAATAGCTTCTAGAGTTGCTTTTCGATTATTGAAAGTAATTTCAGTTTTCACTTATTCTCATTTAAAAAAAAAAAAAAGAATAGGTTTTCCACATGTGCATAAGCCCAGAAGGGATGTTGCAAACTCTGAGAAAAAGATTAGTAATCGGCCGGGCCCAGTGGCTCATGCCTGTAATCGCAGCATTTTGGAAGGCCGCAGTGGGCGGATCTCTTGAGGTCAGAAGTTTGAGACCAGTCTGGCCAACATGGTGAAACTCTGTCTCTACTAAAAATATAAAAATTAGCTGGGTGTGTTGGTGCACGCCTGTAATCCCAGCTACTCAGGAGGCTAAGGCACAAGAATCTCTTGAACCCAGGAAGCAGAGATTGCAATGAGCCGAGATTATGCCAGTCACTCTAGCCTGGGCAATAGAGTGAGACTCTCTCTCAGAAAAAAAAAAAAAAGAAAGAAAGAAAGAAAAAAAAAAAGATTAGTAATTTCTGTAGAATAAACAGATGTACACTTTGGCAAGCACTGAGTCTTATAAAGACAAAAATGTTGGTCAAGTGTATTCCCATGTTCAAACTTTTCATTCTTTGGTACAAAGCACATTTTGTAAGGCACTTTTTTGGCACAATAAATGTGTTTTGATATTCAATCTGTGGTTTGAATCTTACAGCTGTAATACCCTGGGAGGAGGAATCACTTGTTACTCATCATGTAGATATTTTTAAAGAAACACTCAGCAACAATAACAAAAAATTGTGGCAATCATGTAATTAAAGAACAAATTAAGTGCCTCTTTCTACAACATACAATGTAAATTTTCGTATTTGTTTTAAAATTCAATTTTTCTATATGCATCTATCATAACCTATTTTTGGTTTTCAGATAATTTTGCAACTTAAGATTCACAAATATTCTAAGGAACAAAGAAATATTACTTTTGTAGTAGCTGATGAAACTGCTGAGTAAGAAAGTATTTTTTAAATAAGAGAAATTTTATAATAAAGTCAGAATCATATAGACATTAAAAAATACGTGAATACTGTCAAAGCCTGTCACTTTCTCTTGCTGTCAAGATAACAATGGAGATAAATTAAATAAATTGAAAAAGGTGGTTCTCAAGGCCTTGTCATCAGGCAACAGTTTGAGACCCTTACATCTGAAAAGACAGATTTTCTAGAAAGAGATGTAATGGAATTAACTTGGCATCCAGATATCTTCCAAGAAACTTTTGCTCTTAAATCTTGCTATAAAATTAAAATCAAATTGCAAGTTGAAATACTAGTTAAAATGAAAGAAAATCCCAAAGGATTAAAATTGGCTCCACCCATGTTATTGGGAGGTTTTGCAATGCCATTTTTTACAAACATAAGAAAATAATTTTTCAGGGCTAGTAGGAGATAGAACATTTTGTTTTACATTATATCTGCTGTTGAAAAGAAGACTTATTCCAGAAGATTACAAAAACTATTATAAAGAAAGGATAGTGCCAATATGAATTATTGCTCTTGGCATGTAATGCTATATTTGGGGAAGGAAATCTTTACTTATTTTATCCTGTTAGAAAAAAAGATTCAATATAATCTGAAATGCCATTTGATGTGGAGTCCACTTGCAAATGTGTGCTGTCAGGCTGCTTTTTGTAATTACTACCTACCTTCTTGTCTTTATCAAAAGCAGCTTTTACTATTTCTCTTTTCTTTTTTTTCTTTTGCATGTGCTGTTTAATCATATGCTGATTAGCATTCTAATAGTTCAAAGTCAGGCTCATGCTTCCAGTTTAAAATAGTTTACTGAGTATGGGCAATCATCTCTTTTCCATACCAAAATCTGATTAAAACAAAAATTTTTTAAATAATAGCAGCTAACAATAGCAAACTTCTGTTGAGTACCAACTATGCGAGGCACTCTCCTGCATGTATAGCGTTTAATTCTCAGGATCTCCCGTTTTACAGTTATAAAAGTGGAGGCATGAAATAGTTAAGGAACTTGTGTAGAGTGGTAAAACCAGTCATTGGTGGAGCCAAAGTTTGAATCCAGGCTTATGAAGTGAGCGAGACCCTATGCTGCACTGCCAGTTAAGATATGAAAAAAAGAGAAGAAATCATTAAATGTAGTGAAAATAAGAGTGGCCCTTTCAGTTGATGAAAATTTTGGAAAATTTCTGGGAGATAGCAAAGATTGGAGAGAATACAATCATAACAGGAGGAGAGAGCTATGAGATTTTTTAATCTAAGAGATATCTGCAATACCTAGACTAGCCATCATCATGCCCCCAAAATACAATGCAGCTGCAGAATTTTTCCTAACCCTAAAGCAGCCTACTATATCAGTCAGGGTCCAACCAGGGAATGGAAATGAAGTATTTAACACAAGAGGAATTTAATACACAGAACCAATTACCCAGGGGGTGGTGCTGCTGAGAAGCCACACTGGGGATAGAAGGCAGAAACAGGAAGCAGGGTGGAGGTGGTATCCCTGAAGACAAAGGGTCAGGTCACTCAACAGCAGTTTAAAGGCAACCTGTCCAAGGAATTGAAGCTATTTCTGGAGATACTATCCAAGACAAACAGGTAAAGAAAGAGGAGGAAAAGGTGTTTTCATCATCCTTTCCCATATCTCAATCTGCTGCCTCTGTGTCTCATTGGCCAAATCCAACCAGAACCATCTTAGGTGAAACCCAGGAAATGCAGCCTGCTGCATGCAGTCAGCCTTCCTGTGATACAGAGCAGAGCAAGGGCAAAGAATGATTCTGAGCACACAGGCTCCAGACCAGCAAGGATGTTGCTAAATAAAGTAAAAAGTCTTCCTGGCAAGCAATCCCAGCATGGGTGTTAGGGCCAGAGATAAACAGAACAGAGCCTGACATAACCCTGGATTCCTATCATCAGTCATGGGGAACTAAGCTCACCTGTACTCAAAAAGGAAGGCCTTAGTTAGCCTCTTTCATTCCAAGAAGACAACTTCAGTGTAAATTGACCCACATAACTGCAGAGGAACCCCAATATTAGTTGTCCAGAATTATCAAACTAGTTCTTCCTTCACAAATATGAAGAGACAACGAAGAGTCAGAAAGTATCTGACTTTCTGAGCCTGACAGCTGACTCTAAGACTGGGAAAAATGAACAGCTTAGAAGAGAAGGATCATGATAAATAAACAGAACCCCTAACCCTAGAGGCAACAATGATATTGCAGAAGGAACATTTTATTTTATTTTTTATTTTTGAAAATGAGATATAATGTGCATGTCAGAGAACTAACACTTTTATATAGTGCAGTCGTTTTCAGTGTGTTCACAGATGTGTGCAATCATCACAGTCTAATCTCAGAACATTTTTATTATCTCAAAAAGAAATACTGTACCCATTAGCAGTCACCACCTCCCCGCCATTCTCCCACTACTTCCAGCCATGGCAACCACTGATCTACTGTGTCTCTGTGGATTTTCCTATTCTGGACATTTCAGATGAATGGAAACATACAGATGTACATTTTGTGACTGGCTTCTCTTAGCATAAAGTTTTTTTATTTGGTCTTGTTTTCTGTTTTTTATTTTTCCATAGGTTATTGAGGTACAGAACATGAGTAAGTTCTTTAGTGGTTATTTGTGAGATTTTGGTGTACCCATCACCCAAGCATTATACATTACACCCTATTTGTAGTCTTTTATTTCTCACTTCCCTCCCATTCTTCCCCCCCAAGACCTCGAAGTTCATCATATCATTCTTATACCTTTGTGTTTTCAAAGCTTAGCTCCCACATATCAGTGAGAACATATGATGTTTGGTTTTCCATTCCTGAGCTACTTCACTTGGAATACTAGTCTCCAGTTTCATCCAGGTTGCTATGAATGCTGTTAATTCATTCCTTTTTATGGCTAAGTAGTATTCCATCATATGTATATATGTATGTACATATGTGTGTGTGTGTGTGTGTGTGTGTATATATATACATATGATGGAATACTACTCAGTGTATATATATGTATGTATACTACTGAGTATACATATATACAAATATATACATACATATATACATACATATAAGCATATATATGTGTATATATACATATATATATGTGATGAATACTACTCGGTGTATATACATGTATATATGTATAATACACATATATGTGTATATATATGTGTGCATACATATATGATGGAATACTCAGTGTATACACATGTATATATGTATACATATATATATACATATATATATGTGTATATATGTGTGCATATATATATATATGATGGAATACTACTCAGCCATAAAAATGAATGAATATGTATATATTACAGCTTTTTAACATATATATATATAAATATATAAATGTATAAACATATATATTACAGCTTCTTTACCCACTCATTATTGATAGGCATTTGGGTTGGTTCCACGATTTTGCAATTGTGAATTATGCTGCTATAAACTTGCATGTGCAAGTATCTTTTTCGAATAATAACTTCTTTTCCTCTGGATAGATACCCAGTAATGGGATTGCTGGGTCAAATGGTAGTTCTACTTTTAGTTCTTTAAGAAATTTCCACACTGTTTTCCATAGTGGTTGTACTAGCTTACATTCCCACCAGCAGTATAGTTCCCTGATCACAGCATCCATGCCAACATCTACTGTTTTTTTAATTTTTTTTATTATGGCCATTCTTGCAGGTATGTACTGTGGTTGTGATTTGCATTTCCCAGATCATTAGTGATGTTGAGCATTTTTTCATATGTTCGTTGGCCATCTGTATATCTTCTATTGAGAATTGTCTATTCATGTCCTTAGCTCACTTTTTGATAGGATTTTTTTTTTAATTGCTGATTTGAGTTCATTGTATTCTGGATATTAGTCCTTTTTCATATATATAGATTGTGAAGATTTTCTCCCACTCTGTGGGCTGTTTACTCTGCTGACTGTTCCTTTTGCTGTGCAAAATATCTTTAGTTTAATTAAGTCCTGGCTATTTATCTTTGTTTTTATTGAATTTGCTTTTGGTCGTGAAATTCTTGCCTAAGCCAATGTCTAGAAGGGTTTTTCCAATGTTATCTTCCAGAATTTTTATAGTTCCATGTCTTAGGTTTAAGTCCTTAATCCATCTTGAGTTGATTTTTGTGTAAGATGAGAGATGAGAATCCAGTTTTCTTCTCCTACACGTGGCTAGCCATTATCTCAGCACCATTTGTTGAAAAGGGTGTCCTTTCTCCACTTTGTTTTTGTTTGCTTTGTCTAAGATCAGTTGTCTGTAGCTTTTTGGGTTTATTTCTGGGTTCTCTGTTCTGTTCCATTGGTCTATGTGCCCATTTTTATATAATACTATGCTGTTTTGGTGACTATGGCCTTACAGTATAGTTTGAAATCAGGTAGTGTGATGGCTTCAGATTTGTTCTTTATGTTAGTCTTCCTTTCTCTATGTGGGCTCTTTCGTGGTTCCATATGAGTTTTAGAATTTTTTTTTTCAAATTCTATGAAGAACAATGATGGTATTTTCATGGGGATTGCATTGAATTTGTAGATTGCTTTTGGCAATATGGTCATTTTCACAATACTGTTCTACCCATCCTTGAGCATGGGATGTGTTTCCATTTGTTTGTATTGTGTATAACTTCTTTCAGCCGTGTTTTGTAGTTTTTTCAGAAGGAAAATTTTATTTTTTTAATTAATTAATTAATTTTGAGATGAAGTCTTGCTCTGTTGCCCAGGCTGGAGTGCAGTGACACAATCTTGGCTCACTGCAATCTCTGCCTCCTGGGTTCAAGCAATTCTCCCGCCTCAGCCTCCTGGGTAGCTGAGGTCATAGGCGTGCACCACCACATCCAGCTAATTCTTGTATTTTTAGTAGAAATGGGGTTTCAGCATGTTGGCCAGGCTGGTCTTGAATTCCTGACCTCAGGTGATCTGCCCACCTTTGCCTCCCAAAGTGCTGGGATTACAGGTGTAAGCCACCATGAGGAAAATTTTAAATAATTCTAAATTAATTTCAGAGAAAATAGCACCTGCATTTATAAAACTGGAATAGACTGCTATACACAAAATAGAAGCAGTCAAAGGAAAAAGAAAATGTTCCTGGAAAGTAGCTGATAAGGTTATTTCTACATAAAAATTTCATCGAAGATGAATCACAAAATGAACATTGCTAAAGACCAAATTAGTGCCATGGAAGATAAGACTGAATAAATCTCCTAGACAAAAAAAACATAGAATTTTATTCAAATGGAAGATATAAGAGAAATGGTAAGCTACAGATAGACTAAATAGGACTCAAGAAGATAAGGATAATAATTAAAGTAACACCAGTAGAAGAAAACTTCCCAAGCTCAAAAGACACGAGTCTTTATATTGAAAGAGCCCACCAAGGCACAAGCAAGAAAAATAAAATTGGAGGTGGAATTCCTGAAGGCAAACAACTCAATAGAGACAGTATAGTCATAAGGTAAGGGTGGGCTGCAAGACAATCATCATCAGGATATTTAAAAAAATGTCTATACTACATCTACACTAATTAGCCATTCTGGACATGTAGACATTTTCTGAATTCAGTAGAGAGCAAAATAATTCTGAAAACTTCCAGAATATTAAAACTTGATACCAATGAAGAAATGGGAATCAGAATGGCATCAAACTTCTAATCAACAGTACTGGGTGCCTGAATAAAATGGAACAGTGGCTTCAAGGTTTTGGGGGAAAATAACAGATATGGATATAGAGATACATATAGGTATACATACGGACATAGGTATAGAAGTACATGTACATATAGATATAAATATAGATAGTCTAAAAACAGAGGAAGGATATGCATTATAACAGAAAACTTTTCTCTAGGTAAGGACTGGTAACCTGTTTGTGCTTACTTTTCACTGCACTGAGCAAACTCCCACCTCACCTATATGAACTTGTAGAATAGTCTGTGGTATTCTCTTGAGGAATTCTTGCTTTCTCTAAGAATTATTTCTTTTTGCTCACACACTTTTTGTTAATAGTTTGATTAAGCAATTGAGTGCCTCAGTTGAAAGTAAGCATGGAGATGGCTTGTGCCTCTAAGGAGATTTGACCTAACCATCTCTGAATAGAAATATCATATTTTGACAAGCTTAACCAGTTATAACTTCTTTTTAGTAATATAAATGTCAAGTAAACAGAGGAAAAGCTGGTTCCTCAAGCTCAGACTAATGTCTTTAGACTGACTGACCTTTTGAAGCCTGTTGTACATCATAGTTTTGGAGGACCCGAATCCCAGTGAAAAAGGTGCTGGGAGTTTCTGGATCCTTTATGCCCCTGTGTGTAATTGCAGGTAATTTCTACCAAACCAAGTAATTCCTCTGATACTCCAAGAAACTTGCTGGCATATATTTTAAAGTATTTTATAATATACGAAATAAATATTTATTACATATAGAAAGTAGAAAGCAGAAATAAAAAATTAACCATAATTTAATCACTTAGGGAAAAAAAACTGTTATTTTATTGTGTCTTTCCTGTGTTTTTCTTAGAAATACAAGAAAACACTTCTTTTCACTTAATGCTTTAATTGATATCTTTCCATGCCAAGAAACATGTCTTCACAACATCAGCTTTTACTATTGTATAGTTCTCTATTATATGGATATATCAAAAGAAATATAGTAAAAAGGCAACCTGTAAAATGGGAAAAATATTTGCAAACCATATCTGATAAAGGATTGACATCAAAACTATATTAAAAAACTCATGTAACTCAATAGCCAAAAAAAAAACCTACATATAACCCAATTAAAACTGGGCAAAGGACCTACATACAAATGGGCAACAGTATATTTTTTAAATGTTCAACACTATTAATCAGGGAAATGTAAATCAAACCACAATGAAATATCACCTCAAAAAGTCAAAAGATAATTTCAGCAAGGATGTGGAGAGAAGGGAAACATTGTTGGTTGGAATGTAAATTGGTACAGGCATTATGTAAAACAGTATGAAAGAATCTCAAAAATTAAAATAGAGCTACCATATGATCCAGCAATCCCCAATTCGGTATATATCCAAAGTAAATAAAATTACCATTTCAAAGAGTTATCTGCACTTCCATGTTCATTGCAGCATTATTCACATTAGCCAAGATAAGGAAACAATGTAAGTACATATCAGTAGATGAATGGATAAAGATAATGCTAATCATATACATCTATAGGTATATATACAACTTTATAATAATGGAATATTATTCAGCCTTTAAAAAGAATATCCTGCCATTTGTGACAACATAGATGAATCTGGAGGATATTATTATAAATGAAATAACCCAGATACACAGACAAATATTGCATCATCTCGCTTATATGTGGAATCTAAAAAAAAAAATTCAAACTTACAAAAACAGAGAGTATATGAATGATTACCAAGGGTCAGGGAAGTGGAAGAAATGAGGAGATGTTGAAAAGATACAAACTTTCAGTTGCAAGAAGAGTAAGTTCTGCACACCTAAAGTACAGCATGGTGACTATAGTAAATAATAATGTTTTGAATACTTGAAATTTGCTAAGCTGGTAGATCTTAAGTACTTTCACCACACACGCACAAATGGTAACTATGTGAGATAACAGATATGTTAATTAGCTTGATTGTGGTAATCGTTTCACAATGTATGTATAAATCAAAACATCTCACTGTACGACTTAAATATATACTTTTTTACTTGTCAATTATACCTTAATAAAGTGAGTGGAAAATTAATATAAACAAGGTCCTGTGGTTAGATGTTTTTGGTATTTCCAATAGACTTAAAGCATTTTGTAAAAGCTCTATCTTAATAATTGACTACTAAGGCGCTAAATATCTTTCCAATTGTATCATGAAATCATTTTCAAGAAAAAAACCTTTTTTAAATCTCTATTCTAAAGTAATTTATATGTTTTTAAATTATATGATTTTTTGTCTTCTTCTGACAATCAAAATAATGCCTGTTCATACTAAAAAATTTTAGGAAATATAAAAAAAATTAAAGAAAATAAAAAACACCCTAATCTCATCACAAAAAAAATTGACTGCTTTAATGTATTAAGTATCTAATTATATCTGAAGAACCAAATGTTACTCTATCTTTGGAATTAAGGTAAGTTATTAACATACACTTTTTTGTTTTTCATGTTGTCCTATTTCTTGTATTTATTTTACAAAAGTATAACTTCAAACAATGATTTTAGGAAGGCAGTGGGGCAAATTTTCTGAGTCTTTGTTTTCCAAAACTGTTCTTATTTTGCCTTTACAACTAATTCTCTGGGTGCAATAGCTTAGATTTGCAATAACTTTTCTTGAAAAGATGAGAGCTAATCTGTATTTGGAATAAAAAGAAGTTGACTAAAAAAAAGCAATAATAAAAAAATGTTCTAAAAGTAAACCTAGTGAGTGGTTAATTGCAAAGGGCATTTGGAGACCAAGAAGGTTCAACACACAGAAAAAAAAAAAAAAAAAAAGTCCTAAAAGGTAATAGCAGAAGATAAGGTCAAAAGGTAGATAGGATGAGAAAATCCTGAAAGACAGTTGAAGGTTTCTGCCAATTTTATTGAAAACTATTAGGAGGTCATGAAAGATGTAAAGCAAGAACTTTCAGATCCTAACAGCACTATGCCTGGCATCTATAGTAAGAACTCCACATTTGTCGAATGAATGAAGTTTGGCATTAACCAGGTCATGAGATTAGAAGAGTCTGCACTAGAGTGAGAAAGTGGTAATGAAAATGAGATATTCATCAATCGTGTGCATTTCAGACATGATGTCCTGAAAGGCAACAGACACTACTTGCCCCCAAATTGGATTTTCCTGTGGCAATGGTGAATTTTTTTTTAGTTTGCTCCTTCTATCACCCAATTTCTCCCCCAGAACAGTGTCAGAGAATTGTAAAATGGCTTGTCTGTAGCTGAGAATGTCCTAACATTGCCTTATGAGCAGCATATCCTAAGTAGAAATGTCTTTCCCAGAAGTAAACATTTTTATGAAGATACTAAAAGGCATATAATAAAGTCTTCTGATTGAATTATAAATCAAGCTTTCTGGTCTTTTTCTTTACTTCTGCTTCAGTCCCCGTGCATGGCTTTGAGAAAGTCCACTAATTAGTATGTGTCCTAAAGTTAAGTACTCTTAATGTACTGCCCAGCCTATGACAGGCTCTCAATAAATATTTATAGGATAATTAAATTTATAAAAGCAGATTCATTTCAGAGAAGTGGTTCAATCAAACAATTTAGTCCTTAAATTTTTTATAACACATTTGACTTCCTAAAGGGCTTTCATGTGTATTTTCTAATAGGATGCAGTGGCATCATATCAGATATTTCAGCTGTCCTTAAGAGAAAACTTAATTCAAAGTGGCTAAACAATAATAAAACTCAAAGTCTCTAAAAATATAAAGACTTTTCTATCTTGACTAATCTGTCAACTTAGGATGTCATCAAGAATCCTGGTCCTCCACTCTGTTTTCCACAGTATTAACATAATAACAGCTTCTTTCCTTGGAGGACAGCTGCCCGTCAACCCAGGGTTAAATCCTTCCTTTTACACCTCCAGTTGAATGGTCTCCAAGATAATGAAGAAAAAAAGGTCTCCAAGATAATGAAGAAAAAATTGTCCCAGAAATCCCTCATAGCTACAAATGTCAGCACATGTCTATTCCTTTATCTATCACTGGCCCAGTGGTGTGATTGCTCCGATTTACAAAATTAGAATATTTTAGGCTACAGGAAGCATGCCAGGGAGCATTTAACAAGGTTTATTCCAGCCTTTTTTGTTTGTTTGCTAGCATTAGAACTTTGAGGCTGTACTGCCATAGTAGAATTATAGTATCACAGACTCTTAGAACTTTAGAATTGGAAGGACCCAGAGAAATGTTTTAGTTTATTGCTCTTTTTCACAAATGAGGAAACTAAGTGTTCTCTAAAGGTTAAACCTTTAGTCACATAGGCAGTTAAAACATTACTAGTAATAATACTCAAATCATTTAATTGCCAATTATATTCTCTATCTGTGACACTCCTCTTCACATACAAGAATGTAGCATTCTAGATAAGATAGAAACAGTTGCTGACTTTGTATGTCAATAGACTACTAATAAAAATATCTAAATTTGATGAAACTAAGTAATTATTAAAGGATAAATTTTGTCATCATGTATTATCAGTGTATGATTAAACTTAATTTTAGGAAAAATTCCTAAGACCCCTGTTTACAACAGAGAACTAAGCATAGCCTTAGAAATGCTGTATCTTGGATCCTATACAGCATCAAGGATGAGATGAATGGGGAGAATTTATGACTAGAAGAACTTGGGTATGTATAAAGTGAGAAAAGTATTCAGTACTTTGTTTTATAATAACCTCAAACTTTCCATTTGAGATTATTTATATTGTTTTCTATTTTCAAGGTCATTCTAAAATTTTCTGTATTTTAAGAGCCACTAAAACTAACGTAAACTAAATATGAGCCATTATATTATGTAAATTATGTAAGCAGCTCTGGTTTTTTAATGTATTTTTTTATAGTTATAAAATAGCAGAAGTCCAGAAATTATTCCCATGTATAAAATGAAAATTTTATTGTACAGCAAAAACTCATTGCTTGCCTTGTTTTTTTTCAGTCTCTGACATAAAGGGACCATATGTTGCTTTCCAGAACTGTGATGTCTCTGTCACCAATGATAATTGCTAATGTGTTTCAGCTTTTCATGAAGCAATAACCAGATTCTAAGAAATGAATGCTGAAATATTCCAGAAACAATATGTGAGACAAATGAAATTAGTCATTTCAAAGAGGAAAGGACTAAGAATACTATTGCTCTTAAGCCATTAAAACTTATATTCGATTACATTCACTGTTATGATTCTTAGCTAGTTAATTTTTTAATGTACCACCTTGAATTGGGAAATATTTTCAAAAGTTTTTTACCTGGTGAAACCAGGCATAAAAATTAAGTCACCAATTCAGGAAGGCACCAATTTCCATTACTTTTGACTTCACTATCAAATAATAAATTACATTCTGAACCAAAAGATATTATAATTTTTTCAGTATTCTTCTCTCATATATTTATGATGAGATACAAAAACATTTTTGTAAATATATGTGAATCTTCTGGCAAAATATTAATAATGAAAGATTATAGGTCAATCATTTAAGGGTGCAAGTTAATCTACTTTGTTTTTTAGGAGAAGAAGAAACATCAAATATAAATGTAAAACGTTTTCAGACAAATAAGCTGGTTTTATAATTACATAATTATAGTTTCAACTGGTATTTCTGCATTACAAGATAACCCTAGACATCTTTTCCAAAAATTAATGCTTTTGAATTTAGTAATTATTACATGTTGTTATTTCAAGTTATTACATGTTTAATGATTATTTTTGTAGTTATTTCACGTTGATATTTCAAGTCTACAGTAGAACTCAAGTCAGGGAAAAACCCATCTAAACTATCATTCTTTTTTTAAATTATTTTATTTTTTTAAGTTCTGGGATACATGTGCAGGTTTGCTATATAGGTAAATGTGTGTCATGGTGGTTTGCCGCACCTATCAACCCATCACCTAGATATTAAGCCCAGCATGTATCAGCTCTTTTCCCTAATGCTCTCTCCAAACTCGCCCTCCTCCAACAGGCCCCAGTGTGTGTTGTTCCCCTCCCTTGTCCATGTGTTCTCATTTATAACTCTCACTCTTAATCTATATATGAAATCATATATATTTCCAGCCATTACACACCTTACTTTTGAAAGTCTTTATGAATTATGTTTATTATAATCAGCTCTAACATTTGTTCAACTTTCGCCAAGAAAAATCTTGTATTTGGAAATCCAAATGTACTAAGTAATTTCTCTGAACCACTTTTCTGAAAGCTTAGCCTTTTATTTTCTCAATTTATTATTTTCAATTACATACCTAGTAGGTCAAGAGGGTCCCATTGTACAAGTTAGGAGATTTAGAACACAATTAAACCAGCCTTCATTAGTCAAAATTCAAATCTCAAATATGAAGAGGTCAGTAGCAGCAACAGAGTACCACAGTGAGCCTCTAAAAAGGTAATAGAAGTAATACTTTTGAAATATCTTCTGATATGTGATTTCCTTCTTGATTAAATGGTTTCCTCTTAGGCATTCCATCATTACTGACTCAGAAAAGAGAAAACAATTACCATAGAATTGGGAAGAAGGAGCATATGATGCAATGGAAATAATGTTAACAAAACCGTTTCATTTTTCTCCTGTGCATACAACAAAACTATCTTTTCTAGTTCTCACACAGTTGAATCTAGGTGGAAACTTGTATTTGAGATGTAGCCAGTGAGGGTTATTAATTCCAGACTTTGCCCTGTTAGACCTTCCATATACTCTCTTTACTGTCCATGTTGCTAGATGTGAAAGACGCCAAAATAGGGAAGACACATGGTGGAAGTACTTTAGCTCCCCAAGTTAACTCTTAGAGGAGAGACACATAGATCTTTGACTCCTGTACCCCACTAATGTCCATTGGACTTTGCATGAGTAAAAAATGAGATTTTATTTAGTTAAATCCTTGAGGTTCATTACCCTAATGCCTATTATATAAAATAAGTTTCCCCTTGGCAGGAATCCCACAAGCTTTGGAAATAAGGATAAGAGAGAAGGAAGCAAAGAAGAGGGGAGTCAATTGTGAGGGACTAGACCTCACTCTTGGGATTTTAAAAATAAGCCTTGGCAGGAAAGGAAGGTGACAAAACATCCAGTTATGTGCCTCCTAAGATGGGCAAGGTGGGTACTTCTCTTCATCTTAAAGTGTGGCTCCGGAAAATTGAAAGTTCCTAGTGAATGGTCACTTTTAATGTGATACTGGAACCATAGGGTTCTAGTTGTTCCAGTTTTAGTTAATTTTTTCTCTGCTTAGCAGAAATGGGAACTTGAGAGAAAGATACAATCATAGGTAATAAATATATCTATTTAGAGAGGAAATTATTAGGAGTTTAGAAAATTTGTGAGAAGGCCAAGGCAACTGGTCTTGGGATGAAACCCAGTAATTCCAGAAATCAGAAAGGGTAGGGACCAGCCTGTAGCAGAAGCAGTCAGAGGACAATGTCTCTCCTGGAAATTAATGAACACCCACCATTTTCATTTTTGTGTCCTGGGAAGGAGCGCCTGATTAGTTGAGCTTGGTCAACAGCCCTTCTCTCAATAAAGGAGGGAAAGATCACTCTCTTAACTGCAGACACTCTTTAATACTCCAAATTGTGGGGAAGAGGTGATTCCTAGCAGAGAACTGTAGGGTTTTGTTAAAAAAAAAAAAAAAAAAAAAAGAAAGAAAGAAAGAAAGAAACTGAATTTTCACCAGCCAAAAAACTCCACAAATATCTGCCTTATGCTTTAGAGAGGAAAGAATTTTTCTTACTTGTCTTAGATTCACCTTCCAAGTGCTGATTTCATACTATAGGACTGACAAAAAGATAATATTGACTCCTTTCAAGGGAACATCTTCCAAATCATGGTCTTGTTCATGGTCTTGTCCTTTACCTACCACTCCCCATCAAGACATTAGGGGGCTGTAGTCCAACATTACCGTATTTCCTAAAGTCTGGGTTATTGTATAGTAAACAGAAACCAAGGTCCAGCAAATGCCTAGCATTCTTAAAGTGTTTACACAGTTTTCCACATCCTACAGTCAACTGATCAAAGAATATCAAGCAGAACTCTGAAGAAAGCCTTGCTTATAATTTTTCTCCTCAATATTTGTTCTCTAAGAACCAAAATTCACAAAAACATAGATGGTAAAAGAACATACCAATATATGGAATCAAAAAAATACAATGTTTCCATGTGATATATTGGTATTTAAACCATTTTGATGGTATGTCCCCAAGTCCCATGATTGAGTGCTTGCCTCAAATATACTTAAATTTAAAAACTCAATTAAATGTTTCATTTTTTGCCTCAGGAAAAAACGGTCTATTTCAAATTAAAAATTTCAACTCAAAACTATGTACTTGAAATGTAGAGAACACTACACCATATAAATGCAGACTAGACTACACATAATTTTCAAGTGTACACAGAACATTTACCAAAATTAACCATATACTAGTAAACAAAATGTATTAAAAATTTTAAAAAGATAAAAATCATCCAAAGGATGTTTTCTGACAAAAAATTAAGCTAGAAATAGATTAAAAAAAGAAATTTAAAAATCGTTTTATGTTTGTCTGTAATTCTAAATAACCCTTAGTTCAAAGAATTACAATGAAATTACAAAATATTTTTAATCTAATGTGTGAGATGCAGCCAGATTTGTGCTTATAAAGAAATGTATAGCCTGAAATCTATATATTAGAATAGAAAAAGTCTAAAACTAATGATCTAAAAAAGAAAGCAATCAAACGTAAAGTACAATAAAGGAAACAAGATAGATGAGAGCAGAAATAAGTGAAATTAAAAAGCTTATAACAGATCGAATCAAAAAATTTAATCATTGGTTCTTTAAAGATGAATAAAACTGATTTAACAAAAAGAAATAGAGCAAAAGCATTAGGAATGAAGGCGGATAAGCCACAACAGAGCATGTAGACATCACAAAGGCCGTAACAGGAGAACTATGAATAACTTTATATCAATAAATGTTAAAATGTATACAATAGACAAAATTATATTTAACAATTAAAAACCAAAGACCACTTAGGAAACCTGATATAAGAACAAAAAGAAAGCCTGAATATTTCTGTATCTAAAAATGAAATTTAAATGACTATTAAAATCATTCACACCAAGCCAATTCCAGAACCAGATGTGCTGTACCTTTGAGCTCCACCAAACATTTAAGAAAAAAAGACACTATTTTATGCAGAAAATTTCCAGAAAATAATAAAAGTACACATGATAGGCATCATTCTCTATGTAGATTATTCAAAAGAATATACAAGTAAAGTGTAGAATTAAGTGAATTCTGACAGGATACTAAATACAAAATCAATATAAAAGAAATTTTATTTTATTTTATTTTTATTTTTTGAAACGGGGTCTTGTTCTGTCGCCAGGCACCAGGCTGGAGTGCAGTGGCGCAATCTCGGCTCACTGCAACCTCCAGCTCCTGGGTTCAAGCAATTCTCCTACCTTAGCCTCCTGAGTAGCTGGGACTACAAGCATGCACCACCATGCCCAGCTAATTTTTGTATTTTAGTAGAGACGGGGTTTCACCATGTTGGCCAGGATGTTCTCGATCTCTTGACCTCATGATCTGCCCACCTCGGCCTCCCAAAGTGCTGGGATTACAGGCATGAGCCACTGCGCCCGGCCAAGAAATTTTATTTATTTATCAGCCACGATAATTAGAAAATACAAAAGAATAATTACTTGCAGTAGGATAAAAAGGCTTCAAATACCTAGAAATTAATATAATAAAGAGCTCTCTGCCAAAAAGATATAAAACATTACTGAAATAAAGAATACTTAAAGAAATAGAATATATACATATATATATATACATGTATATATATATACACACATACATGTATATTCTATTTCTTTAAGTATTCTTTATTTCAGTAGTTTTATTTCAGTAATATATATGTGTGTGTATATATATATCTCTCTATATATATATCATATATATATACGTGTGTATATATATATATGTGTATATATATACATATATATATACGTGTGTATATATATATATGTGTATATATATACATATATATATATATATATATATGTGTGTGTATATATATATGAGAATACTAAGTTCCTGAACTGGAAATCTCAAGATTGTAAAAATGTGAGATCTTTCTAAATTAATTTGTAGATTCAGTGCAATCCAAATCAAAATTTCAGTAGATATTTTACTTGCCAATCTGATTCACGAATGTATATAGCTTTAAATGGCCAAGAATAGCCAAGAATTGTCTTGAAGAAAAGATAAGTTGAAGGACTACTCTGACTTATTTCACCCAACATCAAGATTTATCATTAAGCTATAGTAATTAAGACATTTTTCATTTCTGCAAAAATAGACAAATATAGACCAATGGAGCAAGCAGAATAAGGATTAGAAGCAGACCTAACACATTTGGGGAAATCTGACTTATGACAAAGGTGGCAGTATAGAATAGTGGGCAAATACCTTCTTAGAATAAATGATGCTAGAAGAATTAGTTATCCACATGGAAAGCAATGAAACTATAGCCCTTCCTCACACCACACAGAAAAATCAATTTCAAGTGAACAATAGATCTAAATATGAAAGGCTAACAATGACCTTCATGAAGGTAGCATTGGAGAATATAGCTATGACCTTAGGCCAGTAAAGATTACTTTAACAGGACGTAAAAGAGCACCAACCACTAAAAAAAAAGTCACTTAACTGAACCGCAGGAAAATTAAGAACTTTTCAACAAAGTATCTTATTAAATGTGTAAACAAGTATGCCACCAAGGTAGAAAAGATAATAGTTGGTATATGTAATTGACAAAGGACTTATATCTTTAATAAATAAGTCCTACAAATTATAAGAAAAATATAAGAATATAGAAAAATGGGCAAAGTACTGAACACATACTTCACAGGAGGATGTATAAATGGTCAATAAATATATTAACCTGGCCAACATAGTGAAATCCCGTCTCTACTAAAAATGCAAAAGTTAGCTGGGCATGGTGGCACATGCCTATATTCCCAGCTACAATATATATGTATATAATACACACACACACACACACACACACACAATATATGGATTATTTCAATACATTTATTTAAAAAAGAAACTATAAAGAAAATGTGTATAAGAAATAAAATAATGAAGAATAGTTGTACATCCAGATAAGGGACATACATATAAAGGTTCTTAGCTTCATTAGTTATCAAGAAAATCTGAATACAAACTATGGTATCACTCTACACACAGAATGGGAGAAAAAAGTCTAACAATATCAAGTGATGTTGAAAATGCACAACTGGAATTCTAATATTCTCCTAGTAAAAGTTTAAAGTGATGCCATTTTGAAAAACTGATAATATCAAGTGAAGCAGAATAAAAATATGCACAACTTTTTTCCAAAAATTTCACCCTAGGTCTAAGCCCAACAGACAAAGGTGCATATATTTATCAGAAAACATGTAAAAGAATGTTCATAGCAGCATTAATTCAATAACCAAAAACTGGAAACAATTCCAAATCCTATCGATAGTAACAGGGATTTAAAAAATAATAATTTACTTCAAGGCCATATAATGGAATACAGTACAAAATGCAAATCCACAACTGCTACCAAGAACATAAAGATTCCACAGGTATATGTTGGCTGAAAGCAGCCAGACCCAAGCACTATTATGCTAGCAAGTAAATTTTTCAAACAGCCAAAATTATTTGGAGTTAGATTTCAGAATAGTATCACCTAGTATCCTTTGGGAGGAGGGAAGATGTATTATTGAATGGCGACATGAGAGCTTCTAGAGCATTGATAGTGCTGTATTTCTTGGATTGGGTGGTACCTACGTGGGTGAGTTCACTTTGTGATTGATCCATATGCTTATACTATGTGCACCTTTTATATGTGGAAGTATGCTATACTTCAGTTAAAAAGTTTGTTTTAAAAAAGTACTTACAACTTTTAAATGATATTTTTAGTATCTCTTCAATAACTGTTCCCAATCTAGAATCTATGCTTTCTCAAGTTCATCATAATTTAAAAAGAAATACTAGTTACATGTTCAATGTTAACTTAAAATGGTTAGAACAGGTCAACAGTGGAAAATAAACAAAATTCAAAGTATATTAAGATATTAGTAAATAAAATAACAAACTTACATAATAGAACTCAGCCTTGGTGGATTATTCCCAAAACACTTTACTGTATTAACTTGCTGGGAAATATATACATATATGTGATACACTCTACATAGGTAGGAAAACTCATATATTAACAATCTGGACCTGGATTATTTCAATACATTTTGTCCTTACTTAAGAAAAAACCCATAAAGAAAATGTGTGTAAGAAATAAAATAATGAAGAATAGTTGTACATTCAAATAAGGGGTTAAACCAATGCTATATGAAAATGAGGTATTTACAATTCTGTTACATTAAATGTCTCTACTAATGAAAAAGAAACATGAAAAAGAATGACAATATGAGAATTGCCAAAAACAAAGCAATTTGAAAACGAGGATTTCATCATTTGTTTTGAAGCAGTCAGCACTAATGTATTCCTTCATTCCTGATACACAATGATACATGAGTTACAGTTTAATTACACTCACCACACACAAAAAAAAGTCAGATATAATTATTCTTTATCTAGAACCTCATTCAGAGCATTTGGTCTCTGTCTGCATTTAATATTTACAATGCTCTTCAAATAGGGACATAGCCATCAAGTACTCATTCTATGTTCAGGATTTTGATGCTAAGTCAGGCAAGGTATGAATCCCTAGGGCAGGCAATGTAAGTGGTCAAAAAAAAAATTGAAAACAGAACTTGAATTCCTTCAAGCTGATTTACTCCACAGAAATAAGGGCGGGGGGGGTGGTGGGAAAGCCTTACATGGTGTTTTGTTTTATTTTTTGCACTTAAAAGCAAGTCAAAACAAAAAGCCTTATGTTTTTATTTTTTGTATTTATACAGTTTAAAGCTCAGCCTGCTGAGAACTGGTGTCCCATTTTCATGTTTTTGGTTTATTTCTCCTAGTTGTTTATATGTTTTACCAAAATCTAAACAAGTAATAAGTTTCTTCCATTCTGATATTTGGATGAAAGGTGATAAATCTGTGATTTTGAATAGACTAAACTTGGGATTAATTCCCTAAACAATTCTGGCACTTTCGAATTGTTAAATCTAGCATCCAGCTGCTTTTCATATATTTAGGCAACTTCATTTTACTACGTTAAGGCCTTGTTTTGAAGGTCTTATTAATAAGTGTCTATTTATTTTGGCATAAAATGTCCATATGTCCAGATGGTGCTTAATGTGGTGAATTATTTTTCTCATTAAACCATTTTTTCTCCTTAAATCTTCAACTGTGGTCAGTGTTCACACTCAGCTGTTCCTAGGAAGGTTGATGAATGCAATGCTAAATTTTCACTGCCTCATTGATGTTTTTCTTTATTTGCTTCATGTCATATATAACTTGTTTTACTAGAACATCTTGAGCAGGAAGTGGACTCTCAGGACACTATCAAAAATGTTGTGATGTTGACAGGATATTAACAGGGAGATGAGAAAGAAGAAACAAGTAGCCAAGAGGAAAATTTAAATGACAACATAAGAGAAGTCAGCTCAGAATTGCTCTATCCCTGACACTCCAACTCTAGTGCCTGGTACATAGTAGGTGTTCAGTAGTACAATTTGAAATTTGTTAATAATTCTCAGAGCAAAACATGGTGGCAAGACAAAGATCAAAAGGTATTTTGGGAGACTATATGTTATTATATGTTATATCACATATTATATCATATATCATATGCTGTATATAAAATATAACCTTGATCTTCAAAGCCACTGTTTTTCATCAATAAAAACATGAAAATATCATCCACCAAAAACTTTCATTATGAAAATCAGAAGAAATAATTTATGTGATGCATTCAGTAAGTACCAAGAACTAGTAAGCAATCAATAAATGGCTATTTTTTCTCAAATATATATGTACACACATATGTAGCTATAATCAGATGTCTGGAAAACTAAGAGGCCAAAATTACCTTTTAAAAAGGAAAAAGTCATTGAAAGTTGTGATCATCTTATTGTAACTTGTTACATGCCTACTGCTTACCAAGTTTCCTAACCATTTTCTATTTTAAAAGCAGCTTTCCAGTGACACAGGAGAAAGAGTGATTACTATGGCTGCCAATTTTCTTATCTGAACATTATGGAATGTCAAATGAAACTTATATTGGTAACTATTTTCTTTATGGCTCAGGGAAATTCCCCTGTTAATTGTCACTTATCTAAAATAAGGACAATTATATGGTCAAAAATAGTGTTATTTATCCTCTTTAAAAACATAATGATGGTTTATGTGTCTTAGAAGACTAATATTTAACTTGGCATCCTTGATAAACTAAAATAGATATAAAACAGGTCCTTTTTACACTTCAATTTTTTTTTCCTAAACAATAAGGCTGTCCCACCAGGGTTTGGCAGGATTGGTACAGTCATAGTCATTACTGAGGCTGTCATCTCCAAAATTATGTGTGGACCCTGGGAATTTATGTAGTTCCAGGAGACCAGGCAATGGGTCTAATCCTTGCTGGTCACCACCTTCACTGCAACCTCATTTACAATTCAATGGCATTGTTACTTGCTGGTCCCTCACTATATCTCCAGACAGGTCACAGAGATGCCCTTGACACCCTTCCACAGCGATGGAGAACTCTCACCCACTGCTCCCCAGTATCCTCCAAACAAATATACACAACCGTTTCCTCCATTTAGAAAATACAACCCCAATATCTCATAAAAACCACCAACCCCAAATTCTCCATTCTCTAATTTCTTTCCCCTCACCTCATCTTTTCCTCAGAAGGCCTGCTTAGAGCTTGTACATTGCCTTTAAAATATAAAGCAGCTTTAATTTCCCTTGGGACAAGGGGTCCAGGAACAAATTGTCAAGGCTGTATTCTAAAGGTGATATGTTGGGTAACGTGAAGGTCAGAAGGGAAATAATTGCTTATTATTCATTCAATTTCCAAGAGAAACAGGACAAAGTTGAAGTTAAAATCTCAGTAGGTAGCCCTTTCACATAAATAAATCATAAGGAAAAGGCATCTTCAGTAATGAGAAGAGAAGAGAACAGGATTCACAGTCAGACAAACCGGGGTATAATCTTTAAGTCCATATGATCTACCAATTCCACTCTCATGTATATACCC
Organism: Cacajao melanocephalus; assembly: GCA_963573385.1. NCBI lineage: Eukaryota > Metazoa > Chordata > Mammalia > Primates > Pitheciidae > Cacajao > Cacajao melanocephalus. The sequence continues at coordinate 34,894 of CAUYLG010018203.1, forward strand.
AAAGGAAATTAAAACATGTCTACACAAAAACTTGTGCACAAACGTTTACAACAGCATTATTCATAATATCCCCAAAATGGAAACAGCCAAATTTCCATTCACTGATGAATAAACAACCTGTAGTATGTCCATATAATGGAATACTATTCAGCAATAAAAAGGAAATACTTATGCATACTACAACACTGATGAACTTAAAAACATTATGCTAAGTAAGTCAGTCAGAAAGACTACATGTTGTGTGATCCCATTTATACAAAATGTCCAGAATAGATAACTTGATAGAGACAGAGAGTAGATTAACTGCTGCTTGGTAGGGGGTAGGGGGAGGCACAACAAGGGATGTAGAGGGATAGACAGTTTAGGTGGGGGAAGAATGAGGCATGCCTGCTAATGAGCATGGAGTTTCTTTGGGAGAAGATGAAAATGTTCTAAACTTAGAGTGTGGTGTTGGTACAACCTTGCCAATATACTCAAAACCATTGAGTTGTACAATTTAAATGAATTAATTTTATGATATGTGATTTATATTTCAATAAACCTATTTTTAAAACATTGAATGACTGTTGGCAAGTTACTTAACCTCTAGAACTCTTTTTTCCCCTCTGAAAAATAAAAATACTACTACTTTTCACAGGGGTACTGTAAGTAGTGTCTGGAAAGATACAAGGCATAGAGTAAATATTCAATAATTTTCCTTTTTCTTTTTTTTTTCTTTTTGGTGCCCAGGCTGGAGTGCAATGTCATGACCTCAGCTCACCGCAACCTCCACCTCCCAGGTTCAAGTAATTCTCATGCCTTAGCCTCCCAAGTAGCTGGGATTACAGGTGCCTGCTACCATGCCCAGCTAAATTTTGTATTTTTAGTAAATACAGGATTTCACCATGTTGGCCAGACTGGTCCCGAACTCCTGACCTCAAGTGATCCTCCCACCCCGGCCTCCCAAAGTGCTGGAAGTACAGGCCCGAGCCACTGTGCTGAGCCGAAGAATTTCTTTATCTTTCCTTCTATGTATTTCTGCCTTCCTACTTTTATTCAAATAGTTGAGGAACTCATTTTTCTGTTTAAATATGATAGAGGTATTCTCAGTTTCTCAGAGGTAGTAATAGGGCTTGCATTCATTAAATCATAAAGGATAATCCACAGATTCAGTACAATCCCTATCAAAATACCAATGTTATTATTTGCAGAAACAAACAAAAAAAAACCTAAAATTTATATGGAGCCACAAAAGACCCAGAATATCCAAAGCCATCCTGAGCATAAAGAACAAAAGTGGAATATTACCCAACTTCAAAGTATACTACAGAGCTATTGTAACTAAAACAGTGTTGTACTGGCATAAACACGGACACAAAGACCAATGGAACAGAAAAGAGAACACAGAAATCAATCTATACACTCATTTTCAACGAAGATGCCAAGAACATGCATAAGGAAAGAAACAGTCCCTTCAATAAATGGTGATGGGGAAACTGGATATCCACATGCAAAAGAATGAAACTAGACCCCCATCTCTCGCCATATGGAAAAATCAAATCAAAATGAATTAAATCTTGACTCTAAGATGTGAACTACGAAGCTACTAAAAGAAAATGTTGGGAAACTCTCCAGGACATTGGTCTGGACAAAGATTTATTGAGTAATATCCCATGAGCACAGGCAATCAAAGCAAAAATGGACAAATGAGATCACATCAAATTAGAAAGCTTTTGCACATCAAATGAAACAATCAATAAAGTGAAGAGACAACCTACAGAATGGGAGAAAGTATTTGCAAACCACCCATCTGAAAAAGGATTAATAACCAGAATATATAAGGAGCTCAAAGAACTCTATTTAAAAAACCTAATAATCCAATTTAAAAATGGGCAAAAGATCTAAGTAGACATTTCTCAAAAGAAGACATACAATTGACAATCAGACATATAAAAAGGTGCTCAACATTATTGATCCTCAAAGAAATGCAAATCAAAACTACAATGAGAAAGTTATCTCACCCTAGTTAAAATGACTTTTATCCAAAAGACAGGCAATAATTAAGCTGGCAAGGATGTGGAGAAAGGGGAACCTTTATACTATGTTGGTGGGAATGTAAATTTGTACAGCCATTATGAAGAACAGTACAGAGGTTCCTCAAATTACTAAAAATATAATAACCTTATGATCCAGCAATTTCACTGCTAGACATATAATCAGAAGAAAGGAAATCAGTATATTGAAGTGATACCTGCATTCCCATGTTTATTTCCGCACTATTCACAATAGCCAAGATTTGAAATCAACCTAAGTGTCCAACAACAGATGAACAGATAAAGAAAATCTGGTACTTACACACAATGGAGTATTATTCAGCAATAAAAAACAATGAGATCCTGTCACTGCACCAACATGGATGGAACTGGAGGACATTATGTTAAACCAAATAAGCCAGGCACAGAAAGACAAATTTCATGTCTTGTCACTCATTTGTGAGAGCTAAAAATTAGGACTGAACTCATTGAGATAGAGAGTGAAATGATGGTTACCAGAGGCTGGGAAATGTAGTGGGAAGGTGGTGTTGGAGGTGGGGGTAAATGGGAAGGTTAATGCATACAAAAATATAGTTAGATAAAATACATAAAATCTAGCATTTGATAGCACAACAGGGTGACTACAGTCAGCAATAATCTGTTGTATGTTTTAGAATAGCTGAGGAAGTACAACTGGAATGTTTGTAACACAAAGAAATAATGAATGTTTGAGGTGATGGACATTCCACTTATCCTGATGTGATTATTACACATATATACCTGTACCAAAATATCTCAAGTACCTCATAAATACATATGCCTACTATGTACCCATAAAAAATAAAAATAAAAAAAGAGGAAGACTGACCTCCCCTGAAAAGAGAATTCCGCCAGCAGACTACCTTCAGCATCAACTCTTCCTTGGATCTCCAGCCTACCTGCCTACTCTGCAGATTGTGGACTTGGCAGCCTCCATGATCATGTAAGAGAACTAATGCAGAATACACTTCAGCAATTTAAAAGAATGAACCACAGAAACATACAAAGTTTTCCTCTCAAAAACATTCTGATAAGTTAAAGAAGCATACAAAAGGGAACTTCTATAATTCCATTGACAATTGGCCCACCACATCCATGTGTTCTGCATCTGCAAATTCAACCAACTGCAGGTTGAAAATATTCAAAATTAGTATAACTACTATGGAAAACAGTGTGGAGATTCCTTTAAAAACTGAAAGTAGAACTACCTTTTGATCCAGTAATCCCACCCAGAGGAAAAGAAGTCATTATACGAGAAAGATATTTGCACAAACATGTTTATAATAGCATGATTTACAATTGCAAAATCATGGAACCAACCCAAATGTCCATCAATTGAAGAATGGATAAAGAAACACACACACACACACACACACACACACACACACACACACGAGATGGAATACTACTCAGCCATAAAAAGGCTGTATGTGTATACACACACACACACACACACACACACACACACACGATGGAATACTACTCAGCCATAAAAAGGAATGAATCAACAACATTTGCAGTGACCTGGATGAGACTGGAGACTATTCTTCTAAGTGAAGTAACTCAGGAATGGAAAACAAACATTGTATGTTCTCATTGATATGTGGGAACTAAGCTATGAGGACACAAAGGCCTAAGAATGATAGAATGGACTTGGAGACTTGGAGGGAAAAGTGGGAGGGGAGCAAGGGATAAAAGACTACAAATATGGTGCAGTGTATAATACTTGGGCGATGGGTGCACCAAAATCTCACAAATCGCCACCAAAGAACTTACTCATGTAACCAAATTCTACCTGTACCCCAATAACGTACGGAAAAATAAAAATAATAAAAAGAAAATATTCAAAAAGTGCTTAAAATAAAAACAATACAATTAAAAAAATACAAATTTTAAAATACAATGTAACAACTATTTACATAGCATTTATATTGTATTCGGTATTATAAATAATCTTGAGATGATTTAAAGTAGAGGAAAGGATATGCACAGGTTATATGAAAATACTACACTTACACATTTATACATATGTTGTATAAGGGACTTGAACATTCACAGATTTTGCATTCTTGGAATGGAAGGGGGTGAGTGGAGTTGGAGCCAGTCCCCACAGATACCAGGAACAACTGTATATAAAAGTAGGCAAGACACAACTCATCTTTACTGATAGAAAGCAGATCAATGGTCACCTGTGGATGGAAGTAGGAGGCATCATTCACCACGAATGGGCACAAGGAAACCTTTCAGAGTAATGATAATGTTCTATATCTTGCCTATAGTAGTGGTTACAAAAGTGTATACATTTGTCAAAACTAATCAAATTGTACACTTTAAATTCATACACTTTATTATATTTAAATAATACCTAAAAACAGAGAGGAAAAAATACACCAACGCGTTAAAATTAGATTTGACTACAGGTAATAGAAAATAGAAAAATAGTAACTGGGACAATGTGGAGATGTATTTCTTTCATATGCAAAAAGCATAGGGTCCAAAGGTGTTGCAGGAGCTCAACGGTTGTCCAGAACCTGGCTTTCCACTCCATCATCCCTAGATGAAACATATATCCTCATGGTCCAAGGCTCCAGCCATCACAGCAGCCTTTCAAGCAGCAAGATGGAGAAAGGGTGGAGACCAAGTTCAAAGGCAGGGTCAGATGTCTTATACGAAAGGTGCACTAAGGTTTCACCATCATTTCTACTTGTAGCCTATCACCCATGTCTTACTTGCATAGCTCCATCCAGCTGAAGAGTGAAGCTGTAAAATGTGTTTTGTTTTTACTGATTGGCCATATGCATGGCGAAAAAAAATGAGGATTTTAACAAAAAGAAATTTCAGTATCGGAGACAACTGCAATAATCATTGATTTAAACCAGGAACTCTTTAGAACAAGAATTCATAGTATCCTGAGACTCAATTACAGAGCTTGGCAGATAATAAATGCTCAATAAATTTATGTGAATGACTGAATGAACTAACTGCATCCAAGAGGGCAAGGAGGATGTCTTCTCTCTCCCCAAAATTCAGTACAGAGAGTAAGAACTCACTGGACACTTGGTTAATTTATGAGCTATTGTTTCCCAGTACACAGATTCCATTTATGTTCTTCATCATCTCTGAAATTTGTCCCCCTGTCCTCATATTGTTTCCTTCTCCCAAGCCATTTTAAAATAATTGTTCACATTCATGATACTTTCATCCAATGACATTCAGTCCAGGGAACACAACTTTAACATGGCTTTTCTTTGGGAGCTTATGCTTGCCACATCATCTTGTATTTCATATTAGGTTTGAATTCCTAAGAGTGCCAAATTCGTGTTCCTGGTAGGAATAGAATAGAATCACATGAAATAGAAGCCTATATTTGGTAGAATAATTCTATTATCTGACAAGTACAAAGAGTACACTATATTTGGTTGATACCTTAGGAAAAAAATCATCAGTGTGAGGAAAATAGACTTTATTATTTAATTTTATTATTCTGTTGCTAATTCCAGTGAGAACAGTGACTTATACCAAACTGCAATAGTATTGATTGGCACAAGTGATGACAAGTCATGTTTAATTTTAAATTTGTTTACCTGAAATTTCCCTTATTACAAGCAAAATTAGCTTATTTTGGCAATACACAATATAACTGGGCATGTGAGTATAATGAATAATAATGAATTCTCAAAACATTCAAATGAGGATAACTATATATAGGGTCATCGATTAATTTATAAGACGTAGAGCTAGATGAGCCTTGGAGACCAATCCCCAAGGATCTAATTTATGTCTTTATTTTAGAGATGAAGCATCTGAGACTGAGAGAGGTTACGCATCTGGTTGGCCGCCAGTTTGTGTTTTGGTCCACTTCTTTATGCTGCAAGGAACAACACTCCACCTGACGAAGCTTAAGAAGCAGGTTATCAATGGAACATGTGTCATGATGGAAGAAACCGTCACATGTCTGCACCTCAAAGACACAGCACTGAAGAGGGGCTGGGACCAGGGAGAGCCAAGAACTTTAGCAGCAGGAGTTCCTGGAACTTTAGTATCCCAGCAGTAATGCAGACAAATTATTCTCGGTGTCTGCTTCTCTTTGCCTAATGCTGACCAAATTCTCACCCTCTCCTCTGTTTGTCTTATAGCCTTTTAGCCCTTGCTAACCTGTAATCTGTGCTTTCACATAAATTAGGCTTATTGGGACTCTAGTAATCTCTCTTCACTTTCAATACACATCATGGACGCTTTTGTCTTCTATTTTTAATTTTAATTTCCCCAAAAAAGAAATCTAGCTTGCCGAACTCATCTCTTTATAGCAAATAACATTCTAGGTCCTTGACTCTCAAACATCCTTGGACCACTTGCCCAGTGCTAACTCAATAAGCTGTGGCCAGGAGAAGGTTGATTTCCATGTGCTCCCAACCATGACCACCCATAACTGTTCTTGAAGAGAGGTGTGGCCATGGCAGTGTCCCTTCAGAGAAGATTATGGGGCAATTCAGGAGTTATTATTGTCATGACTAGTGAATAGAACAAGCGAAAGAACCCACAAAACCCAGTTCTACTTCCACTGTACAACAGAGGGTCCTCTAGTGTTTGAACAGATATAAATGTTCTGATTTTAAACCCTTGCCAGATATAATTTATGACTATTAGATATAAGCAAACTAATTGTAAGACAACAGGCATCTCTAACAAGCCCAGAGAAAGGGACAAACAACAATGGGCCTGTTAAGGATAAGAAGTGGACAATCTCCACTTAATGCAAAAGTAATTTGCCATTACTTTTAATAGTAAAAGCCACAATTACTTTTGCAACAACCTAATAATTGGGGAAGTTGTTGGAAGGGTTTAATGTTGTCCTGTTTTAAATCATGGCCTAGATTGGGGCACTATTTAGCAAGGGAAGATGCATGCAACAAATCACACCAATAAGATCTAAAAATCAACAAAATTTTAGAACTCATTAGGAAGATTCATGAACAATTTGTGGCACTAAATAAATAATTCAATTTACTTAGAGGATAAAAGAAATGTTTTTTTAATTATTGACATGTGTTGATTTACAATTAATTAATGGGAGATATATCTCAAAGCACTTAAAGCGCTTTTTATATTAATATAACCATCTAGAAAATATAAAACATTAACAAGGTACAACTTTTATACATTTCCTGAATGTGTGAATAGTTCCAGAAAAAGTCTTAGGATTAACTTTTATTGAATCAGCTTGGATCACATATTCATCCCTGAACCAATCACTCTGCTCTAAGGGGTGGCAATGTTGATTGGTGGGTCCTGAGTCATTTGACCACTCCAGAGCCAATGGATGAAGTTACTTCAATAGAACCATAGACTGAGATAATAGAAAAGGCATCTTATCCAAAGTGATATAAGAATAGAAAATGGTTGCTGAGCAACAGATATGCAACATAACTTCGCAAAAAAAAAAAAAGCCTTTATTTAATGTTGCAAGGAATGGGCATTTATCAGGCAACAGACCCACGTCATTGGTTTGATTGTGACTACAGATGCCCTTAATGTTTAAAACTGGAATCCATATATATCTCTGCACTTTTGCCACTAAATTCTTATCATTTACTACATGAAGGCATAAAATTCAGAAACTGGAAAGACCTCAAGTTCATTTGTTCCAAATCCCATGTCTTGCAATTAAGAAAGCTAAAACACAGAGAGTCTGACTCATCAAAGTCACATACATCATGGCATAATAGAAATCCAGCTTTCCATGCCTCCAAGTGAGTTAAATGGCATTTAGTGTAAACTCAAATGACTGTAATACAATGAGAACAGCAAGCTCCATTAGAAAGGTACAAATAAAGTCCTCCGAGAATTCAAATACAGTAATCATCTTTGGGAAAGAGGCCACGCATTTCATCTAGATAGCTCAAACTTAGCCCGTTGGATGTGCAAACCTATTTTTTATATCATTTTATGTAAATTTGTGAAAACTATATTAAATTCTTCCCTGTGTTTTTTAAATAGCAACTACTGAACATTATTTGACCTTTTCAATAACTGTGCTATCATTATGAATCACTAGCACTGCATTATTATGTGAAACACACACAGTTCTGAATCTGTTTTTTAATTTTCTGCTTTTTCCTTCCTTGTCTATGAACTATTACTTCATTGCTGCCAGTTTGCTTGCTTCTAACATTTTCTCTGACTTTCTAATGTGTTACTTTTAATCTACTTTGAGCTGGGAAACCAAAAAAACCCACAATTATTATGACCTCTGTTAAGTAAAAATAAACAATCTCTAAGTGAAAGCACATAAGCCTGTAAGAAGGAAAGTCCACGGCTTTAGTCTGGGGACACAGAAGCTATTTTGAGTACCAGAGGGCTTTTTCTGCTTATTTCTGAGTTTGCATTCCAAGGAACTGAGGGTGCTGGGAGTCTGACCTCTGGTCAAGTAGGACATTACCATATATAAACATGATAGAGATCTACTAACGAGGGATTTTACAAAGGATGCCAGATTACTGCCATGCCTGGTCAGTGCGGATGGTATGGCAATGGCTCATGCAGAAACACCCTCCAGACATACTCTAGGAAAGCTCCTGGAATATTGCTCATGGTTTAAGCTTCTTTAGCTGTGGGCCTACAGCTGCTTTATCCCAGTTTCTGTTGGCAAGAATGTAACCCTAAGTCCTGGTTCCCTAAAATGCTGAGTCACTCTGGCAGTTTCTGCAGTTAAAATAAGGCATCCCTTCCCACCAGGAAGATCATCAAAAATGTCTGCAAATATATATCATTATTGTAAGCCTACAAGTCTTCAGGTCAGACCAAAATTTTCAGCTCCTCTTACTCTGTAAGTGAGATTGCTGTTTAAACTCAGCTTCATGAAAGAACGGAATCACAGGAAAAAAAATATAACACATTTCACTGGCTCTGCACTCTGACAGAAGGTTCAAAACCTTTGGCTCCCTATAAAATTCTCTATCAGTTATTTATGGAGACCTCCAAGAGGTGCCTCAGAAATGTGAATACTCCTATGGGGCACTGCAGTCTCTAACAAGCCAAGATACTGTTCCGTTTTTACCCAAGAACCAAACTCGACAACTGACACCCCATTGTTCAAGTAAGTTTCATCCCCAAGTACTCAAGTGTTCACAGGATCCCTTGGCTCAGTGGTCAGGGTACTTAGAAATGTATGCCCATTCCCACCCCACTCCTGCCCCACTATGGTACAGACATCTCTAACGCAAAGGTGTGTTATTTGTGTCCCAATGATTAAAAGTTTCCAGGTCAACAGGTCTCTCTTGTAGCTGCTCAAATCTATATAGGATTCACCTATGGTTCAGGAGTAAGGATGCTTAAAACAAAAGTTAAAGCTGAGAGGCAGTTACTGTGTTCTATTTAAAAATAATTTCATAATCATTTAATATATTGGTCCAGGTATCTTTTTTGTCAGGATAAGTGCTTTCCAAGGACAATCCTAAGACCCCATGCCAAAAGGTCTCTGGTGAACTTGCCCCACTGATTTCTAATATATTCCTCAAAATGTCTCAGAATTCAGTTGTGGTGGTTAGAAGGGGACAATGCATGTGAATTAGAATTCTAACAATCAATAATCTTTCCCCTCTTTTACTCTTACTGTAATTGATATTCATCCACCTAAGGTACCTACATTTTAAATTTAAATTTGATTTCTTCCTTTATTTATGTCAGTTAAATCAGTGATTATATGCAAGCAACTTGACTTTTAAAAGAATTCCTTGATGAACTGATTTATAAAGAGACCAATTACTCTTTAATAATTGTTATAGGACTTGTAGGACTCTTCACTCCCTACTTTATTTGTTTCATGCTCAACTATTCTATAATCCATTTTCTAAAATGGATTATATATGGTCGTGTATATGGTCTCCACTGCTTCTTTGAATCCCAAGTATACAAAAATAGATATGTATATGATAAAAGAAAGATTTGTACCCTGGAGAAATGTGTAAAAATTATACACAGTAATTATTTCATATTTTCTAGAAGAGTACATTCCTATCAAAAAGATAAGTTCATTCAGATATAGTCTCCATTAATTTTAATGTTTTTCAAGCAGATACCATCGTTTTCCCTGTTTTGGCTATGAGAAATGACATCCTTCCAGGAAGCAGCAGGAACTAGGTTAATAAAATAGCTGAGTCAAATGATTAGCTATCATGATATCTCAGGGACTAAAATTCCTTTATAACAAAGTTGGAAATATGTTGCAGGTACCCTCAGAATTTTGGAGACTGGACAGTCAAATAATAGAAGGTTTGAGGAAGTATGGAAAAATATATCTTCTCAGCCCGTATATGTAGCAAAGCTCCACAGGTCCGACAGAGAACACAGAGCCCAATCCATTTGCTATTGAGATCCTTGACACCCTTCCCTTTCGAGAGGAAGCTGAGGGCCTAGAATAACTGAGCAAAGCCTGCACACACTGGCATGGCATCCCAAGTGCAGCCTCATGTACACGTTCGTGCCCACACTCATAGTATTTTACCATATTACCATTATATGCTTTCATGCCTATGAATCTAAGTGAGCATGCTTCATTCGAAAAGACAGAGACATTGACCATCTCCTCTGTTCCTTTTCTTCCTCTACCTCCCCCTTCCACATGCTCTTTCTACTCCCTCTTCTTCCTCCTTCCCTACTTTTCCCTTCTGTGTCCCTTGCTTTTCCTTCAGGCATCCTCCCCCTTCCCCTTCTTCCACATTCCCTCATCACCATCTCCCTCTTTAGCTTCTTAGGGACCTGTAAAGGCAACATCTTGAATATGTGAAAACAGTCTCTGGGCATCTTACATTCATCCTATGGCTAACAAAAAATTATCTTGAAACCAAGGATGCTGTTGGAATAGCAGTATTACCACCTTGAGTCAAAGGTAGAACATGAAGAAGAAATTAGATGTCCTGGCTCCCCCAGGGCCTCCCAGTCTTCCCCAAACACTAGCTCACCTGCCTCCCTTAAGCTGTGCATCTCAAGCTTTCCCCAGCCCAAAGGTAACTGCCTTCCCTGTGGACAGCATGGAGCCTCGGGAAGTCTTGCATTTTACAGTCCAAGTTATACCTGGTTCCAGAGCCAGGTTATGATTTCACACATTTTCATTATTGCTTTATCCCTGAGTCAACACAACATCTTTTTCATCACCTCTTGCTGTTTTAATCGGCATTTCAAGGAAGAGAGAGATGTATAAAGGGCTCCATTTGGAGAAAAGGTAATTTAGCTCAGTGTTGCCTGGGGTCAAGTGAGACTAAATGTTCATTTATCACCCCCATAAACTACTGAGATTATTCTACTAAAGTATCTATCTAAATGTGTGAAAAATCTGCTAAAAATGAATCCTTGAACATCTGAACTCTACACCTCTTCTCACATACACAAAAGGAATTCAAGATTTTTTTCTAAAGAATGCCATTTCTGTTTCAGTTTTTTAGTCATTGAACTGCATGTTCTTTTATACATCATTCTTATTTCTCTTCTGAGAATAGGAAAATGCGAGACACTTTAAGGGATTTTTTTTCAATTAAAATGAGTTGCAGAAAACTAAGAAATGTAACACTTCATTAGCAAGCATTTAATTCCCTAGCTTTTTATTTTTAAGGAAATTAAAAAACCGTATGCTCTCTGGTACCATTCGTGCTTTTCAATTGCAGCATACATTATAACCTAGAACAGAGAATTTTTTGATAAATATGAGGTATTAACAAAAGAGTTCAAACAGAATTACTGTGATTTCTGTCATTTAATGCCAATGAGTGTAAGTTGTTGTTTTTGCTTGAGGAAGCAAAAAGAATGATTAAAAAGCATATATTAGAAACTGCACACATTATGGATGTAATGCTTTAGTGTGCTGGCTTGAAATGGTGGATATCAAACTATAGTTATTCTGTGGTACTTCTAGTAAATAAAAATTTACAATAATGTTTATAATAATGCCCTCTATATTATAAAAGCTTACCCATTCATGAAACATTTTGCTTTTAAATGGCATTTTAAAGAACATAATATGATACAGTAAATTCTAATGCATTCAGAATGGCCAGAGATAATTTTTTGATTAGTTGAGTGATTTCATATATATTATATGCATACTAGAAAGTTTTATAGAATTCAATTCCAGTCAAAATATATTTTACAATATGAAACAAAATTTAATATTTTTATGATGATGTTGCTTCAAAATTCATTTGAAGGTCTGGTAGTATGTGGGTTATTGCTATATACAGCCATTACCAGTGTACAATATATGTGTTTACATTCTACCTGCTGGGCATTTTATGAAGTATGAACTGTTTGAATTTTGTATTAAAGGAAATTTAACACGAATTCAAATTCTGCAACACAAATGAAAAAGCTGTCTTCTGCCTTTCAGACATCGAAACATTGTTGCAACACTAGGCATGTAAGAAACATCTCTACAAGAAAAGCAAAAACTAAATGTCAAAGACTATTATATATTATCCTGGAACTAAATTAATATTGGCACATTCTCTTCTAAAGAGAACAATACAAGCCCTATGCCTTTTTTTCATTTCCTGTTCTTTCTTCTGGTCCTCAGATTGTACCAAAATTTTAGTATATTCTGTCTGCATTTTAATCTTTGAATGTGACATGTCAACTTCATATATGACATGATATTCACATATATGTGCACATAAAATCACTATATGTGAACCAGCAAAACTTCTAATCAAAGTAAGTCACTTACACCTGATTTCAAAGCCTTCCTAACCTACTTCATTGAGGCCTCTTTCAAGTGAGGTTTTCAAAATTACTTTTAATTAAAAAAAAAAAAAAAAGTCCAGAGCTCCTTTCCAGGTCTCATTAGTCACAGTTCAACTTTATTTTTTTCTTGTTTTCCTCTTTTCCAGCTTTCTTTCCTTCTTTTCTTTAATTGCCAGGAGAATTTCTAGTTTCTATTGACTCAGTCAAAGTGCAGAACCACTGCTAAAGATTTTAAAATACACATTCTAAAAGCAGTCACAGGTATCTTATTCAATGTTTCCTGCCTTTATTTCCTTTAAATAAAATAGTTTCCATTTCACAAGTCTAAGCAAATATAATAAGCAATTTGTAAGAAAGAGGTGACAATTTGGAGGCAAAGTATATGCATTTTACATGCTGACTACAAAAAAGATGGAAATTTAGTCGGAGCTCTTTATCTGCCACTTACTATTCTTAGAATAATGGCTGATAATGATAGAAATCACTCTGCCTAACGGCACTATTAACGTCTTCCATGTTAGCTTATACTCTATATATGAGGCCTTTTTGTAAATTTTTTAAGTTCTATATGGGTTTTCTAGGCAAAAAGAAAGAAAAAACACAACACGACGATTTGGGGGTTAAATTTATGAGCCACAAACATTCACCAGGTTGCAAATTGCCCTTCATCTTTAGTCTTCTTTTGTTAAAACTAGAAGATCTTGATTCGTATTCAATTTTTGTACCTAATCTATGAAATTTCTTATGAACCTAGAAAGTCATTAAGCAATACAATAATCATTAGATGTATTTCTCTTTCTAAGCTGATGTGAGGCCAAGCAACAGGATGACAGTGATACACATGTCCTTTTAGAGGTGCAATTTCATAGAGGGTATTAGTTCATTTAGCATTGATGTGAATACGTGTGCATTCTTATTAAAGATATAAGATATCATGAACAAAATGTCCTAGGTGAAAAGTGGAGGATTTGGTTTGTTTTTTTTTTTTTTTTTTTTTTTTTTTTTTTTTTTTTTTGGTGGGGGCAATTTTTGGAAGGACACAATTTATAAAATTGAAAAATTGAATCTACAATTAGTTACATAGCTGTATTCCCTGATGAATATTTTCCCCATTTATTTTGGCTATTTTCTGATTTTTTTATGATGAATCATGGGCCTTTGCAGGAAAAAAAAAATGCTGAGGTCTCTTGGCCAAGATGATTACAGCTGGAAAGAATGGATTCATTTCTTGAAGATGAAGAAGTTAAAATGCAGTTGTCACAACTTGAATTTCAAAAAGGATCTGCTGCCGAAGAGATATGGCATTTTTTCGGTTGCTGCAGTTAAACCATCAACACAAATAATTTGTAGCAGTGGTTCTCAATTTATCGTTTATAAACAATTCTTAATTGAAATCAACAGAATAAGTTCCAACGGTGTATTTGTAACTGAGTTACTGGGAGCTCAGACGTATTTTACTGCAGACAAACTGTTGTTGAGGCAGCTAAACAAGACCACAAAACTGATTTCATATTGTCCATCACTTTGACACATGTTTATCAAGCACCAATCAGGCACAGTCTAATAAATAGGGTGTTAATATAATAGATAAGGCCCCTCGTCCCAAGAAGTATAGAATTTATAACAAGAATATCCAGGCTTTTCAACAGTGATCTATATGAATGACCAAAACAAATAATAATTCAAACTGAAGAAAAAGCAAGTCTTTAAACATGTACAGTTAAGTATAGTATTTGTAATAATCTTCTATCATTATAAAAATTGATCTAAGCTTGTTTGCTTGACACCCATATGGTGGTAAAACAAGTAGAGCTGCAGGCAGCTATTTAGGTGCTGTGGGTTTTCCAGGGTTTGTGTTGCCTTAGTTATTGAAGCACATATATTTCAAAGAAGCTAAACTGCCAGACTGCTGGGCTATCCCTGGCCTGCAGAGTAATCGAACAGTGGGAGAAGAAGGGTTATAGTTAAAGCTACCATTCCTGACAATATTGGGGTTGCAAGGTAGTTGCGTTTTATGCAATGTATTCGTGAATTCCTGAAAGTGTCCCTCATAATTCAAATTGGCATTATTCAAGATAAATTTTACCAATGGAATAAATGAAAACTATAGGGAATGCATCTAACCTGCATAAGTCTACATAAATATACAATATTTAGAGCATATTTTTGCTTAATGTTGCTTTGTTTTCTCAACATTGCTTCTGATATTTTACAGAGTGCTGTCTCCTAAATTATCAAGGCAGTAGTCTGGCCTTCTATGTAGTGTTTTATGACATCTAACTTTGGTTCCAAAGTTATGACTTTCAGGTGAATTGTCTAGTTCTAGCTTCACCACTTAGTGAATGCTGATGACATTGCCAGAGGATATTTTTAAAGATTTCGAAGTATGGTAATTATGAAGCTTAAAAGAATGGTGAAATATTGACTAGATCCCTTCCTCTCAGCAGTGCCCATCCATGTGAGACTGTGATGTGGTTGGCAGCCATTTCTGTTTACCAGCTATAGTAACAGAAATAGTATACTTTGCAATGTGCTGGGCCTGCAAGCACTGAAATTGTACAAGTCCCGATTCTGTTGTTTTTTGGATTTGATTTTAATTTGGAGCATATGTAAAAAACAACTGATCTCTATTTCCAGCATAAATACAGTCCATGAAAGCAGGGCTTCAGGTGCCTTTTAACTGTAAGAAAGAGGCAGAAACCCTTCTACAGGGATGTCACTTGATTTCCAATTTGACCTGGCCCTAGTATTTCATTAACTTTTTAAGTCCTAATGTTTTAAATTGTATCATAATTTAAATTCCAGGAGTCCTCACAGAGCAAGTACCGTATTCTAATCCCCACGGTATGGCCTGAGAAATATGAGTTACACATTTTACTTCCTGTGGGGAAAGGGTTAGTCAGAAGAAGGAAAAGGTCTGGGCTCTGAAGTCTGATGGGTTTCTGCAAGTGTTCTCATCCAGTCCTCTGCCTAGTGGGCTACAGCTGAGGCCAGCTCATTCCTGCAAGTCCAACATGCCCAGAAACCTGGATCAAATGAGGCAGTTAATGGGAACATCAGGCAACTGGATGATAAACAAGTACGTTTAGCACCACCAGGTATAGTCTTTAAGGAGAAAGGTTTAAGAATCTCTTTGTATAGAACCAGTTTATCTTTGTTTGGAGGAAGTTCAATGTTCTAATTAGTATAATCCAAAAATTGAATAAAGAGTATTTAAAAAATAATAAAAGTTTTGCAAAGGTGATTTCTAAAAAGAGGTATCCCTAGAAAAGTAGAGAATTATGACCTAACCTTTTTCTTTGTGCATTGATTGTGTCTGGTGCTCTTTTTTGTATATCTTTTTCTATTTTCAGTAAGTCTTCAATGTTTACCATTTTGATATTGCACTTTTTCTAAGCTTTATCTTCTCTCTACTTGTGAATTAAAAGAACACAGATTTCTTGACTTTGTATATGTAATCCCAGTGACATTTGTGAAAAATGTTTTCATAATTCCCTCTACTCAAACTTGATGCTTTTATTGTTGCCTCTTGAAATTATTCAAGGGCCTTATTGCTATGAAAACCTATGCAGAAACTTTTATGTGCCTTTCTACCAAGACCCAGAGATTTTTTTTCTTGTTAAACGCTTTGCAGCATATAGCTACAGACAGAGCATTCCTTTTGAATTTCGTTTCTAGGATCATTACCTAATATCTCTATATATAATGAATTACATATACAACTTATTTACATAAGCTCTTTCCGGTCAGCCAATTCCCTCAGTTTTATTGCATCCTTTACGCTTAGCATCCCACCATCTTATGTCTTTTGTACATTTCATTGCATCAATTCATGTTTCATTTTACAAGCAACTGCTCTATTCATATATTTTAATAATCTTTAATGCTTCTTGTGGAGTTCTACAAGATGCTTTGATAAAGCACAAATTAAAATTTTAACAAGCTGAAATTTTAATTTTTTAATCTCTTCAGTATCTTCTATTTTGGCAAAAAAGAATACAAAAAAGTCCCCTGAAAAGTGTTAATTTTGGGGCCTGTGACTCTCTTAACCCCTTTTAATGATGAGAGCATTTCTGGTAAATAACTCTCTTGGATTTTCGTCCAAGACACAGTGCTTTATATAGAATTTGCCACTGGCGAAAAGAGTAACCATTGTGTTTGGAACATGGCATTTATCTAACTATGTTTGGAATCCCAAGAAAATAAATTCCATAATCATTTAACAACATTTTTATGTATAATTTTCTTATAAAATTATTGGTATTCAACTTTTTCCCTGTATTTTAAAATAGTTCTAAATTATATTTTGGCATTTTCCTGGTTTCAATCAACTATAATTCTGTAACAATATTGATTTATAAGACTTACTACCCTGACATTCTAAACCAGGCCACAAAAACAAAATTACAGATTTTGCAATTTCTAATTTTCATTGTTCTTATGGCCTCATTTTATTTCATGATTACATTCCTATATTCTATAATTAAAAGGTAACACTGGGAGATCCTCATTAGACTGTGGACTCCTAGAGGGAAGAGACTCTGTCTTATTTGTCTTTGTAACTCTGGTACCCTTTTGGAAAACAGTCCTGCTAGTAATATATAACATTTGTCAAATTGGCCTTAGAATGCATTAATATGTTTCTATAACAGTTTTAGTGCATTCCTAATTTTCTATTAAATTCACTACTACCTTCAGATTCTTCTAATTCTAATCTCCTATCATATTCTCCATCGTAAAATCAAATATATTTTGCTATTTTAATTAAACTTTATTATGTAATATATGCTTAAAGTAGAAAAATTAGAAAATAAAAAATCAAAATGTCCCTGAAATCCTCACCCAGAGCTAGTCATGAATACAAAAAAGTGAATATAATGCAAGCCTTTTCCTTTTGTGTACAAATACAACAATATATGTTAACATTATTTTCAAAAATTGGAATCATTAGATATTCCATTTTGAAACATCAATAAACATACAACTGCGGCATCACTTTTAGTAGTAATGACCTTTTGTTCCACTATAACTATTCATATGATTTATTTTTTTAAATGTTGTACACTGGCAGCCCATGTCTCAGAGCCCACAACTGCATCTGGTTTTTACTGCACATAATTTTAAAACTTCACAAATTCCCTTACAAAAAATGGGCTTCTAGTATCTTTTGATGAATTAAAAACTCTAGCAACATGCCAGGTAGCAATCATCTGCTAGAGCTGTCTGCATGGTTTGCCTCACTGCCTACTTGCCACCATCTCTTTTGTCCCACACCCAGCCTACTTAACTAATTTCAATTACCTTTCATTTGACTCATTACCTTTGATTAAATAAGTCCTTGTTTTGGAGAATTTTTCACTATTACAAAAGCCTTATGATAAATAGTCATTTTTACACATTTATCTTTGCAAGTTCCTCTTATTTTTTTCTCCTTACAATAAGTTCTTAGGAGTGTAATCGGAGGCTTAAACAGTATTTTTAAGTGTTTTGATTCATATCATAAGATTTCTATCTAAATGCTTTAACATTTATATGCTCCTCCCATCAGAGCCTGTGAGCATTCTTTGGCACCTGCTAGCCCTCCTCCCTCCTGTTCACGTGAGCTGTGGTAGTATAACTTATGTTTTATTGATCTGGAAAAGACTTTTTAAATGATAATGCTCATTGTTGGCAAGTGTGTGGCAAAGACAGAATATACTACACTTGCATAAGTCAGTGCTTCTCTGACAGGTTGCCTGCATTGTAAGTATTTACATGTCTCGCCTCTATTAGATTATACTTTCTAAAACATTGTTAGTGGCAAAATTTTTACCCTATTCATTTTATTAAAAAATAATACAAAACTGTGCCACAGATTTTGTGTGTGCACTTCTGTTTCATTAATCTTTTCATGTAACTGAAAAAAATAAAAAAGGACAGCTAAGCATATTTTGCTATTTTAATCCCTTAACTTAAATCATATAGTGAATGAAAATGTCATCAATAACCTCTTCAACTGTTTATGTAAAAAATTCAGCTTACATGTTTTTGTCCTTTGAGTGAATAATTACTAGCTATGTGGGTCATGCTGATTGCTACATATCTTAAGCTATTAAAATAGTCTGGCAATGGGAGAGAAGACAGTGAAGGAAAAGGGTTGTAACCATTAGATTCTGATGTTTTAATATAGTTTATGGGAAGCCCCATTAAGCCTAATTCTGAATTGTTGCTTTTTTTTAAATTTTTATTGTAGGCTCAGGGGTACATGTGCACATTTGTTGCATGGGTAAATTGCACGTTGCAAATATTTGATGTGCAAATTATTTCATCATCCACCTACTGGGTATAGTACTCAATAATAGATAGTTTTTCAACCCTCAACCTCCTATCACCCTCCCCTGTCAAAGAGGCCCCAGTGTCCATTGTTGCCATATATACTCAATGTTAAGCTCCCACTTATAAGTGAGAACATGTGGTATTTGGTTTTCTGTTTCTACATTAATTCCCTTGAGTTAATGGTCTCCAGCTGCATCCATGTGGCTGCAAAGAACATGATTTCATTCTTTTTCATGGCTGCATAGTATTCCATTATGTATATGTACCACATTTTCTTTATCCAGTCTGCTGTTGATGGGCATCTAGGTTGATTCCACAACTTTGTTATTATAAATAGGGAGGGCTGTGATAAACATGCAAGTGACTTTTTTCATAGAATAATTTGCTTTATTTTTAATATATACCCGGTAATGAGTTTGCTGGGATGAATGGTAATTCTGTTTTAAGTTCTTTGAGAAATTTCCAAACTGCTTTCCACAGTGGCTGAACTAATTTACATCCTCACTAACGGTGTATAAGGATTCCCTTTTTTCTGGAACCTCACCAGCATCCTTGTTTTCAGACTTTTTAATAACAACAATTCTGACTAGTGTGAGGTGGTATTTCATGGTGGTCTTGATTGCATTTCTTTCATGATTATTGATGTTGATGGGTTTTTTTCTGTTGTTTTTCTTTGTTTGAGACAGAGTCTCACTCTGTCACCAGGCTGGAATGCAGTGGCGCCATCTCAGCTCACTGCAATCTCTGCCTCCCAGGTTCAAGCAATTCTCCTGCCTCAGCCTCCTGAGTAGCTGGGACTATAGGTGCACACCACCACAACCAGCTAATTTTTGTATTTTTAGTAGAGACAGGATTTTACCATGTTGGTCAGGATGGCCTTGATCTCCTGAACTTGTGATCCACTCGCCTTGGCCTCCCAAGGTGCTGGGATTATAGGTGTGAACCACCATGCCTGGACGAGCATTTTTTAAAATGCTTTTTGGCCACATGTGTGTCTTCTTCTGAGAATTGTCTGTTCCTGTCCTTTGCCCATTTTTTAATTAGTTGTTTGGGGGTTTTTGCTTCTTGATTTGTTTTGGTTTCTTATAGATTTTGCATACTATAACTTTTTCAGATGCAGAATTTGCAAATATTTTCTCCCATTCTGTAGGTTGTCTGTTTACTCTGTTTTTAGTTGCCCTTGCTGTGCCACATACTTTAATTAGGTTTCATTTGTCTATTTTTGTTTTTGTTGGCAATTGCTTTTGAAGACCTGTCATGAAATCTTTGCCAAGGCCTATGTCCAAGATGGTATTTCCTAGGTTGTCTTCCAGGACTTTTATAGTTTTAGATCTTACATAGAAGCCTTTAATCCACTTCTAGTTGATTTCTGTATCTAGTGAAAGAAAGGGGCCCAGTTTCAGTCTTCTGCATACGCCAGGCCAGTTATCTCAAAACCATTTATTGAATAGCAAGTTATTTTCCCATTGCTTGTTATTGTGGACTTTGTCGAAGATCAGATGGTTGTTAGTATGTGGCTTTATTTACGCATCCTCTAACCTGTTCCATTGGTCTATGTGTCTGTTTTTGTACCAGTACTATGCTGTTTTAGTTACTCTAGCCTTGTAGGATAGTTTGAGATGGGGTAGTGTGATGCCTCTGGTGGTGTTCTGTTTGGTTAGATTGCTTTGGCTACTTGGGCTCTTCTTTGGTTTGATATGAATTTTAGAATACTTTTTTCTAACTCTGTGAAAAATGACATTGGTAGTTTCATAGGAATAGTATTGAATTTGTAAATTGCTTTGGGCAGGATGGCCTTATAACAATATTGATTCTTCCTATACATGAGCATGAAATGCTTTTCCATTTGTTTGTGTCATATCTGCTTTCTTTCAGCAGTGTCTTATAATTCATGTAGTGGAGCTCTTTTACCTCCCTATTTAGTTCTATTCCAAGATATTTTATTCTTTTTGTGGCTACTAAATTGTCACTTCTGAGGGACTAGGAGTCCAGAGATTGTTTAGTGTTTTATTTCACTTCTCATACTCACCTAGATTGATAGATGATGCTCAACATATATTTGTTGAATCTAATAAATTTCATGATTAAGCAAATTAGTTCTCTTAAAAGTGACTTTTCTTGTATTTTGCCCAAATTTCCCCTCAATGACATTTAGGTCTATACTTGCTCATGTGTCCAATCAATTCAGAATCTCATTTTACAAGAAAAGACCTCAGTTTTGTACTGTCAACAGAAAAGATGTGTTTGAAATCATGCTCTTTAGTTTTTTTAAAAAGTAAAGTTTTTAATAATTAATGTGTTCAAATCATTTTATCAGATATATGTGAATATGATGTGATAGTATATATATATATATATATATACACACACACATATATGGGGGGTGTGTGTGTGTGTGTATGTAAACACCATTATCACTTAGGATATAGAGCTGCAGTATATTTTTAGCTTTGGAAGACAGAGCTACTTGTAAGAAATTGTGAGAATTAATAAATAAATGGCTCAAAATATCATACACATATGAAAGTTTTTTTTCTCCTGCAATATCTTTGAAGCCATGGCAAATTCCAAACCACAAGTGAGACAACTAAAAAGAGTAGCCACTTTTCTACCATAGGAAGATATTGATGAAAGGTAATAACATCAGCATACACTTCAACATTATCAGCAAGGAAACTTTTTTCCCCCAAGAAATAATAGAAATAGAGATGAGTGAGGGTTATGTTATAAATCATATTTTGAATTGTGAATTTTTTCAGGTGACTGGACTGAAGGGTAGAAGATGCTAAGCCATTTGCCATTTAATTCATTTCGTTTAAAGGATCACTAGCTATATTTAATGACATCCAAAAATATACTCTTCAGATGCTGAAATACTAGGCTGGAAAGGCAGGCAGAGGAAGCAGGAAGGTTATTGCAGCTTTATTTCATCTTCTTGAAGGGCAAAGGCAGCTTCTCATTCATAATAAGAAACTGACCTCAAACTGACAGAAGGTACCAAAAAAAGAAAAAAAAAACAAACCTATTTCAGGTCTGTGGAACATGAGTTGACAATTGATATCTATCCACAAAAGCAGCAAATTGTTTCCTTCTACAGAAATTCAAGACAGAGTCCCCACCTCTAATGAAGTTGAAAATTGTAATGGTTATTAATTCATCTAACTAGTGTGAAGTTTTGTATAGCACAGTACAAGCAGAGCAAGTACTTGATTTCAAGCAAACAGTTCTTAGTGATTGCATAATACACACTTCAAAGGACCCGAGACTCAACAGGACCTATTTCATTGCACACTTTCAACATCTATTATCATTGGGCCTTTTTATTCAACAGTAGCTCAAGCACATAAAAACTGTCAAACTGCATAAAAACATTAAGTTCTGAAATTTCCTCCTTGTATTTTTTATCTTGATTTTGCATATAATTATCTGCATTTTTTTTCTTTTTGATTTCAGGTACAAAAACATCCATACAGATATATTTGTCAAAAAGCTATCTTTAGTAATTAGGTAGCTACTACACAGTTGAATGGTTTAGCTAGAGTCAGTATATGAATTTTGAAAACAATTTTTTAATGAGATATGGCTGTCTCTCTTACAACACTCTGAATATCTCCTATTGCATTTTCTCCTTTCCAGAACCCCTGTATTCTAACTACTGAAATCTCTGGCTTGCTCATGTGGAATCCATTCAGCCTTATTGCAGTAGTAGCTGAATCTCAGAATCAGTAATTATCAGTGGGACACAAGAGGGAGACATGACCTGCCAAAGAACATCATATTGTATCACCTATAGTACTTTGTCAAGGTGCACATATAGAGGCCCCTCACTGGAGATTTAGCATTGCTCCCCCTGGCAAGGGTGGATAGGAGAGAACAGCACATCTTGCAGGTTGAAAATTAATGCCACTGTGATTATGTGTTAATCCTTAGAAGTGTTGGTATCAAAAAAAAGTTGAGAATTAATCTTCAAAATCTCACCCAACCACCCAGAGATATGCTTACAGCTTTGTTTCTCTTCAAGCACCTGGCATATAAGTGCTTAGAAAATACTGTTAAATAAACAAGTGAGTCAATGCATAAATAAATGATAGTTTTTCATATAACCTGAAAGTTTAAAAATCTGCTTTATAGTCTAAAATTCTTGAAGCCATCATTGTGAGACAGATGATTTCACAGTAAACAAAATAATATGAGATCTCCATCAGTGAAACAGTAAAATGAACATTAATTCTTCAAAGTCTCAACTAAATGAGGACTCAATTTGTTCAAGGATCCTAACCTTGTTCCCCCAATACCATATCTCCCCTCTCCAAGAGGCTGCATTTGTGTACTGTCTCAATCCATCATTTCTTTGATGGACCCATACTTGCTCTAGAAAAATCAGGAGCCTCAGGAAGGGTGGATAGGATAACAATCCTTGTACTATCCATGCTCTGTCTATCAGCCAACAGTTCCATACACTTCTTCAGCTCTAATTTCAGACTTTAATTAAACTGATCAGTGAGAAGTCAGCATCAATAAAGGAACAAGTATTTCCCTATGGCTGAGATAGCTAGCTGATCCCCAAACTTGGTGCTCCTCCCTTCCATAATATAAAAGTGGCTATTGAGAAGTGATTGTCAGCTAGGGTGTACATTTCCTGACTTTTCTTGCATTTAAGAGGGGTTGCGACCAGTTCTTGCCCATGGACTATCAACAGATGTGAGATGTGTTGCTCCTGTGCTAATACAGTGTAAAAAGAAGTGCCTTCTCCTCATCCCCTCTTTCCTCTTTCACCAGCTGGATACCAGGGAGACAGAGTCTTAGAGAATGACAGAACCACAAAGTGGAAGAAACCTGGGTTGTTGAATTACTGTATGATGT
The DNA here is from genome assembly GCA_963573385.1 of Cacajao melanocephalus. Classification (NCBI taxonomy): domain Eukaryota; kingdom Metazoa; phylum Chordata; class Mammalia; order Primates; family Pitheciidae; genus Cacajao; species Cacajao melanocephalus. The sequence continues at coordinate 58,854 of CAUYLG010018203.1, forward strand.
AGAAGACTGGCATTCACCAGTCAGGAACACTATCACTAGTCTTGTACATGAATAAGAAATAAATTTGTGTTCTGTTAAGTCACTGAAATTTGAGGATATATGTATGACAGTAGCAAGAATTACACTATTGAGTACATTTCATAACAACCTATATGCGATTTCCCAGCTCCACCAGGCAATTTCATGTCTTCATGTGTTTACGCAGGATGATCCTTTGTAATTCCTAATTTTCTCTACCTATTTTCTCTCCATTCTGTCTCTTTTTCCTTCACCGACTCTCACTAATCCTTAAACAACCAGCTCCTAAGCTTCTGTGAAGTATTACTCTGCCAACAGGCTCCATTCCTGCCATATACTTTCCTACTTTGTACATAATTCCACTTTTGCACATGTCACAATATTTTAGGATTCTGTTTATAAATATGTCAACCTTACAACATACACATTTGTCATATTTCTACCCTCTAAAGCTTCTAACACAGTGGTGATACATAAAAGATGATTTGTGACTGTATGCTAGGTTCCTATCTAATTAGGATTTTGTTTATTTTAAATTAATCTGATCCATGGAGGATTAGAAACTGAGAATCTGTTAACCATTGGAAGATGGAGACAGCAATGAAAGAGAGGAATCCTGGTGTGTGCTGCTAATTACTCTTGAATAACAGCAATGCAAGCTTGCAACTAAAGTGAGTGAAACATGTACACTTCTATAGGTTAACAATTTTTGCAGAAGTTCAAAGGAAACAGAGATCCTGATGTAGGGGATGAGGCCCAATGCCCCAGGTTAAGTTTCAACATTTCAACATGAGATCTTTGGTTCAACATATGGCTCAACCTAAGACATTTATGGCATGCAGTATTTATATTTTAATATAAAAGAACTGTTTTAAAATACATGGCCTATTATTTTCCAGAAATTTGTGAAGATTAAATGAATTAATATTCATAAAACTACCTAGAATAGAGTCTGGTACATAATGAGTATTGAATAAATGTTGGATACATGTACCTATAAAATAATATTTATGACCAAAACTGTAACTATTTTTTAAACCAAATCTATGTGGTTTTATATCGTAAGTGCTGACACAGGTTTTTCATCCTTTATTCCTTTATTTTTTAATACTGTACTTCATGCCAAATATTTCTGTCCTGAGGCAGGTTTGGAGGGTGGTATGGTACATGGGAGGAAAAGATGAGATTCTGTAGGTAGAATCATAAGGCATTAGGGGGTGAGGGAGCTCATTTACAAACTTCTCTGGGCCTTTCATTTTGTGTAAATTTGAGACAGGTTGTTTTTCAACTTAGAAAAACAATCACTCATTGAATTTTTAAAAATATTTTATTCTACCTACTAGTTTTACATTGGTCCCCATAAAATGTACATTATAAAAAATACAAAACCTCATTCGATAAACCTATTACCCGATGTTCATGGCTGCCAGCTTCATTCTATTGAATTCAAATTTGCCTGTGGCAGTGCTTTGTATCTAATTTGTGACTTTTACAAGGTGAACCTTGCATCATTTTCCTTTGCTTCCGCTTTCATTTATCTAAATGAAAACAGTTTCTCTTAATGCATAGGTTTGCTTGATAAGCCATTAATACCACAGATGGGCCTTGAAATGCTCATAAAAAAAGCATCAAAATAAATATTTATTGTTGTTTCACCCAGACACACAAACCTTGGGTATCTTTAATATGGCTGGCTACTTGGTTTCTCATTTAATAGAGCTTATTTACTTGATTTCATTTTCTCAAATAATTGCTCTTTCTCTGAGGGTTATTTGAGGGGAAGAGGTAGTTGAAGGAGTGGAATGAATATTGAAATATGTGAGATGGAGGCTGATGGTACATTTAAGTTGATCAGAGGAAGACTAAAATGAAATGAGGGCCAAGTGTTTCACGTGTAAATGCATGAACTTGTACGGAATTTATCAAACTCAGAAAAATATCTGTTAGACACAGCATTTCATAGACACACGGAAAAATAAACAGAGCTCTTAGCCTACTAAATTTCACAGAGAATAATTCTCAAAAGGAAAAACAAATCATGAGGAGGCTTGTGGCATTTTCTTTAGCTTCTATATTCTTTATGATTGGTGCTCAGTATATTTTTAAGTAATATTTATATTCCAAATGCCTCTATGATGTGATGAGCAATATTTGCTCAGCTTCAAAAATAATCCTTAGGAGCTATTTAAAACATAAACGTCGTTAAACAACATGCAATAAATTTAAAAATTCCTCTCGTTGGCAGAACCCTGTGAAGGGTACTTAACTAGGCATATGGTCCCTGAGGGTTCAGAGCGCATGATCTGATGGAAAAAGACACAAGTCCTCATGCCAGGGACACAATGAAGTGAAGTCCACCCACTGTGGAGATCAGGGAAGCGCTCTGTGGATGATATGGTAATTGAATTGGGTTTAAAGAATGTAGGCATTTACCGGAATTAATGAGCAAAAAGAGGTATAAAGAAAAGGATCTGGCAGAGGGAAAAACATTAACATGAACATTTCTCAGGTATGACAAAGCATAATGTGCAAGGAATATTACAGCTATTTCTATATTACTGAACACTAACATCCTTTCCTTGCTATCATTAAAGATATTATTTCTTTTTAAAGTATTAATTATTTAGCTAAAGGTTTATTCAGTTAAATCATGATTTTTTAAAAATACATGTAAGTTTGAGGATGAAAACACATGAAATACTTTCTAATGTCCCTTGTTTTGAAAGGAAACTTACAACCTCCACACATGTTTTTGTTACATAAATACTAATGAGACGTCTAATCAACTGTAAAATCTATGAAAGAAAAAGGAGCACAATTGAAAACATCAGATTTCTTTTTTACAGAATGTTCATAAAAGCTAAGAAAACATTTTTCCTTGGAAGCATTTTAGTTGGCTTTTTATAATTAAAAGAGAACTTTGTGTAAGACAAGAATCTTTATTTTAGAGAATGATGTCTTTAAAGAAAGTTATTTGAAGAGACCGTAAATAAAAGTAAATTTAATCTATTTAATCTTAGATTTAAGAAAGCCCTGGTGCATCATTTGAGCCAAACGAAAATTACCTTCTATAGATTCATCTAGGTATTTCTCTGGAAATAGCATCTCCTGGGAACCAAAAAAAGATATGACTAATATTGAGGAAGCATATCCCTAAACTTTAGAGAACACGTAGTTTATATTTCCATGGGGTTTTCCTTTCTGATTATATAATATTTATGTGATAACAGAAGAAATTTATTGTTTGTTTCCTCATTTTTAACCTATTGAGTTTCAGGAGTTACATGCATTTGGCATTTATTCCAATTCCTTAAAAGTGATTATATGTTTCTCTTCTAATTAGAGCTTCTTCAATTGAAGGAGTAAATAATTTACATTTTATCAGAAGAGTTGAATCTGCAGAGGATTCTAGTTTTATATATGAAATACAGTGCTAGAAACAGCACAAATCTTACACAAGCAGACTTCTAAAATCTCATTTCTCTGACCACAAAAACATTGGGTGAGTTCAAAAATGTAGAGAAAATTATTTTATAATGAACTGTAATTGGCAGTATGTTTAACACACTTCAGTAGTCTTGCCATAGATATAGATATTGATTTCATAATTGAGTTCTGAACCCTGAGGGCAAGAACTACTGTGCTTATACCGTCTCAGAAAACTAACTTTTCCTCTAGAAAAATCCATACTTCTAATTTTTTATTTGTCAGCACGTGCTGGTTGCTGTCCTTTTTTTTTTTTAACTTGAAAAACAACATTTAGAGCATTACCATGAATTAGATGACTAATACATATATTTGCAAATTCTCCAACATAGAACCTATCTATTAAAAGAGAAGCCAAGATCCCAGGATAAACGACCTTGCAATGCCATGACAAATGTGTGTAGCAGTGATCCTCTAAGTTCTCCCCTGAAGGAACTCACAGCCATTTACTCAGGCAACCATACACTAAGGAAATAGGAATACCCTGTTGGATACAGGGCACAAGTTAATGCTAACTCAGGCACCTAAAAGACTATTACGGTCCCCTCTGTCAAAGCAGATATATATATGTGTCAGGTAGTAATTAGGGTTCTAGCTCATATCTATCTCACAGAAAGTCCTAGAATTCATCTTGTGGTCAGTTCCTCACTTTTCAAATAAAAAATTCCAATGGATATACTAAGCATTGGTAGAGTCCTTACACTGGAACTTTGATCAATAAAATAAGAGTTATTATAGTAAGGTACAGCAAGTGGAGACTGCCTTTCTACTCCACCAACGTAGTTAATCAAAAACAGTGTTGCAACTCAGAATAGCAGAGATTAGTGCCAATTTCAAGGATTTAAAAGATACAGGGGTTACATTTCCCATATCACCATTTAATTCACCTATCTGGTTTTGAGAAAATTAGATATTTTGTGGCAAATAACAATAGACTACCATAAACCTAACCAAATAGTAACTTCAAACACAGCCTCAGGTACATGATATCTAGCTACTGATACAGCAAATGCATTTTTCTGTACCTATTGGAAAAGAGAATTAAAAGTAGTTTGCATTCATTTGGAATGGACAACAGTGCAAATTCATGGTTTTGCCCTAGATAGATGTTAAGTATCCTGCTCTCTGTCATAATATAGTTCAAAGGGACTTCTTTGATTTAATCATCCTGAAGAATATCACGTTGGTCCACTATATTAATGAATCATGTTAATCAGACCTAACAGACAACATACCAACTAGATAGGTATATAAGCAATCACACTGTTTTGTCACCTTTATAAAGAAGATATCTTCTTTATAAAACACAGGCATGAAGTTTGACAAAGAAGTTCCAACCTTCAACTAGGCTTACAGTCTGGTTGCCAACCATCTCACTTGGCTTATATCCTCCACATGACCTCCACCTGAGTAGTACCACACACCTTTTTCCTTATGCAATGCCTTCGTCCTTCTTCTCCACTGAGTGACCTAGGACAGTAACAGAATGCCCACATCCCTTGTCTCTTATTGTCTGAGTTACAAAATTATTTGTGGGCAAGATATTCGTGTTTCAGAAAACTTCTCATTCTCATATAGTCTACATCCAATCAACAGAACTGGCAGCACAGCCCCTCCACAACTCATCCTCAATTCAAACAACTCAGGAAGAAACTCCCAGGCAAATACTTCAATTTATCCCCACCCATCCAGAGGTATTCACTCCTCTTGTCTAAACTTTGATAGCAGCTTCACATGCTTACCCTTCCTTCTCATCATCTCTGACTCACACAATGTTCAATTCCTCCACCCTGAAATTAGAAGTGCCCAGGGAAGAAAATTATTCCCCTCTCAATGTCCATGTCCTTTTTTATTCATAGGATTTATCTGCACTACTAATCTAAAAATTTCATTTGCCTAAGAAATAACATACATGGTTGAAATTCATTCTTACAAATGAAAAGCCCTGGTATTAGCTACTTTGTCTTTCGTATAACTTGCTTTATCTTCCACAGCTTTCTAAGTAAAAGGTGCAAATCTTAGTACAAATCTTAAAACACTTTAATTGCCGGATATAAGAGCAGCAGTTAATAGGAACCAGCTCAATCCCCTCTACCAAGAGTTTCTAGGAAACATGGTTAATCACAGGAGCAGCTGACTTCTCCTGAGAAGCCTGGTCCTTCTCTCCTCTCACCAGACAGTGGGAGACTGCTTGGAATACTTGCATGGGAAAGTATGATCAGCGAAAGCCTTTATGTCTCACATCTTTCCTATGCTAATCCCCATGCTGTTCTGGACTTACACCTCCTCATCTACACCCCTACAGATTCACTCTTCCTCTCAGATCTCTCCGCTGTCCCCTCTGGAACCTCTGTGGAATCCACATTAAATAAATTTTCCCGTGTCCTCAGCATCTTGACTGAATATTTCTCATGTTCTCATGTGGAAACCGGATTTTCTCATGGTAAACTTTGTTCCCTGTCTTTCCAGGGAGATCGTGTCAGATCACTTCACAGTGCCACTTCAAGACCTCTGCGTCCCTCTCTAACTTGTATAGCAAGCATCTGCCTCTTTGAAGTTTTCACCCTCTTGGCAATATCCTCCAAATTGCCATTTCTCTTGAAAAACAGTAGCACCTTCTCATTGCATTTCCTCCCTACCACCAAGATCTGATATCATCCTGGGGAATATCAACATCCACACAAACTGTCCAACACCCTGACCTTCCTTGTTCTTCTCATTGTCAGGGGTCCATATGTCACTTCACTTTCAGCCACCCCTGGACTCTAAATATGCACTTACAAAAATTAAATTTGAGTATCCCACATTGGCACCATGGCCTTCTCTCCTGCCAGCTTTCTGATGCAATTACTTCTTTTTCTGTTCAGGAACCTTCTGGATCCTCCAGTGCCACACCCCTCCATTTCATTCTGAGCTGCCAATCCCTCCTCATTTCATCATTCCCTCTCAAGATTACCCTCAATATTTCAGCTCTTCAATAATCACTTTCCAGTATTCTCAAGGCTTTTGAACATTCTCTCTCCGTAACATCTATGGAGCAAAAAATGAACTTTGTTTTTGCTATTTAATTCTAATATTTAATTTGGGATACAACATGGGATGTTAATCTTATGCATTATTTTTTAATCTGCCAAAAGTTGAATCTTACTAATTTTTAGATTATTTTTACTGTTTATTATGTGTTAGAATTTTCTTAGCCCTATTTGATGTAAAATGCCATGGGATACTTGAAAATGTGATGTAGAGAAGAAGTCATGCTGGGATATCAGACAAGAATGATAGTTCATAGCCAGACTACAAGTCTGGCTAAGGATTCTGAACTATGTACTTCGCTTGCTCTCAATATGAAGAAAATTCACAGGTTTTTAACTGTACATTCATAATCTTTTATAAATGAAGCCGCAAAGTGCAAGGATTGGGTGGAAGTCAGCTGCACGGGACGTCTTCCTCATTGTTTCCCTATACTCATCCCTGCAAAGCCTCCATGATAGATGCGTCCATTCAAGCCCACCCCAAATGTTGATATGGACTGCACCCTACAAAATGGCACCTGGCAAGGGATTGAGAGGGGGCTTGCATTGAGTGTGCATTCTGTGCTCACTAAGCTGTATGCTCTGGCTTATAGGAGGAACTTTTTCTAATTCCTGCAAAGGCATAATGTAAACTACGGGCACCTCTTTCCCCATGCCCTCTAATTCTGAATTTCTAACTCATATATGTTTAAGCCAAATTGATCCAGTTAAACCACCTGCTGACTTCCTTTTCTTTTCCCCTTCCTTGACCCCTTCCATTCCAGAGGAAAATTACCAAAAGACGCAACCATATGTAGTATCTGGAGTCAAGCATCATTTTATCCCAGATAAACTACTTAAAGACTAGGACCTTAGACAAATTATTTGACCATACTGAGCCCCAATTTTCTTGTCTGTAAAATGGGTGGGTAATAAGTTTTTTATAAAGACTAAATGAGATAAAGGTAGTAAAACATCCAGTATAGTGCCTAGCATATAGCAGGTACCTATTAAATATGTACAGACAGATAGCAGGCAAGATGGATGGATGGATGGATGGATGGATGATGAATGGATGAATGGATGATGAATGGATGAATGGAAGAAGCAAAACAAAGAGTTTGGGTATCTTCAGCCACTCTTTTCCTTTGTGAAATGACACATGACTTACATGACTGAAGTGATGGTGTTGTAGGAAAGAATCCTAAGAAACCAACAAGAGAGAAATTTTTAATAAATGGCCTGTATTTCTGAATTTTTTTCTGTTTATTTTGCCTGACTATGGCAGGGCTTTATCACTGCAGAACAAGGAATGATTTGCTTACTGGAGAATTAGCCATCATTCAAGTCTCTGAAACTTTACACATAAACTCAAAGACCTTATGCATGTTATGAATAAATTAAGGAAATTACTAGCATTGTAGGTGGCTTAATTTTACTGTTAACTTATTTACACTGATAGCCTAGTTATAAGAAAACACAACTTATCCAATTTCCAAATATATAGTGCAAGTACACAGAGAGAATAAATGGCATTAAATAGTTTCAAGCAGAACATATCAAAAATACAAAAATATGTTAAGTAATTTTAAAAAACCAAGAAACTCCATATTTCACTGATGGCCACATTAATGCTCTTATTTCTATAAAGGACTTTTGCAATTGTTTTGTCATTAAATTGTAAGTTCCAACAGGCATACATGATTAAATACTGAATTTAAACACAGCAAAGCAAGGTGACAGGATGACTTAGGAAAAAATTTGGAGTAACTATAAAATAATTATTGCTGCATTCAGATGCCATGCTTTACTATTCTCTCCTTCCCTACCCATCCCCCACACATATGCAGCTACACATGCATACACTCATGCATATGCCCACACTTGAGAAATGAAAGAAAAATTATTGAAATATAGATTCTACATTCTAAAACAATTTCCTGTTATTATTATTTAAAATACGTTATCAGAGAAAAGAAAGTGAGTCCATTTCTACCAATGGCAGGCTGGTGTTTATCTTTATTTAGTAAAGGCAGTCAAAACAAGGCAATGTCTTAAAAGCCCACGAAAAGCTATTAAACATATAAAAAGTAGACTAGGTGGTTTTTAAGAACCCTAAAATATTACAAGCAGAATCCAATCTCTCTTTTAAAAACATGGACCAGTCAATCCCATTAAGATAGTAAAAAAAGTCTCACAAGCAAAGATATCATTTCACAAGTAGTTATTGAGTACATTATCACTATGCGTCAGATGGATGTAAAATCCCTGCTATCATGAAGCTTATATTCTACTGAGAGAAAATGTTTATCCATTGCTTGACTAACTCCCAAGCATTATAACAAAAAAAAAAAAAAACCAAAAAAAAAACACTGTATAACTCTGTTAGAAAACTTTTACGTCAACATTTTTAAAAGTTTCAAAAGGGGAAAAAGAATTTATTTAAGAAACAAGAATAAATTGAAGTTTCTTAGATATTTATAGAAAAATTGGGGGATTTATGTACTAATTTTATCTTACAGCAAAAAAGAGAGACAATTTAGAAAGATCATTCCCAAGAAAGACTTTGATTCCTTAGCCAAGCCGTGCTTCATTTCTCATGTAATCCTATCCATCTATTTATGTACCTTCAAACAAAAATTACTTATTGAACTCATAATATGTCCAAGGAATATTAATTGCCAAAAAGCCTAGTGTCTTATGTGGGAAACAGAAAAATAACTAGATATTTGAAGTACAGTATGAAATGTTCCATAAGAAAGGCATAAAGATCCTGGCCAATCTTAAGCAATCAAAGAAAATCAACAAGGGATTTCTGAGCTGGGTCTTCAAACTGATTGGGAGGTGAGAGCATGTGATAAATTGTTAATAATTATAGATATGGCTGGGCCTTAGGACGTTTTTATGAAAGTGGAGAGAGCTGTAGCTGAGAAGTTCACAGAGGACTAAATTATGATGGTCTCCCTATTCCCTGCTGAGGACATTAGAGTTAACCTTGAAGCCTCTCAGGAAATGTTAGAGAACAAAAGTCTCATGAAAAATATTTACGTTATAGAAAGCTCCACTTGGAGTGGATGGATCTTCATCCACTCTAAGAATGAAATTTGAGGGGAGGAAGGTAGCTTCAGAGCTGTATTCATTTCCTAGGGTTGCCATAACACATTACCACAAACTAGGTGGCTTAAAGCAACAGGAATTTATTATCTCACCATTCTGGATGGTAGAAGCCCGAAGTCAATTATCAGTGCTATGTTCTCTATAAATGCTCTAGAAGAAGATCCTTTTTGCCTCTTCTTAGCTTGTGGTCGTTGCCAACAATCTTTAGCTTCCCTTGGTTTGCAGATGTGTGATGCCAATCTCTGCCTCCACCTCATATGGCATTCTTCCCATGTATCTCCATTTGGCATTCTCTTACCTATGTCTGTGTTCAAATTTCTCTCTTATAAAGACATCAGCCATTGGATTAGGGTATACCCTAATCTAGTATAAATTAACTTGATTACATCTAGAGAAGGTCCTATTTCCAAATAAGGCTATATTCTGAGCTTCTAGGCGAGTATGAATTTGGTAGGGACATAATTCCATCCTGTACAGGAGCTATTGTGACAGCCTAGACAAAAGATAAGAATGGAATAAAAGTAAGATACTGACAGGGGAAACAAAAAGAAAGAAATTGACTCAAAAGTTTGAAAAGGTATAATCAATTGGATTTAATGACTTACTGGATATGTAGCATAGCAACTAGTTGCACTGATTGCTCCAATTATTGGTCTTCCTATACCCACTTCTTTTGACCTATAATTTTATTGTTTTTTGCCCGATATAAATCATGCAACTTCCTTTGGCCAGTAGGGTTTTAGAAGCCTTGGCATAAGCAGACATTTTAAAAGCTCTGGAATGTTTCCACTTCCTCTCCTGGAACCCTGGCACCTCCCTGAGAATAAGCCCACACTAGCCTGCTGGAGGATGCGAAAGAACACACAACAGAGCCTGCTTTTCCCATCTGAAGCTACCCCAGACCAACTTATAGCAAACCAATCTACAAATGTATAAGAGAGCCCAGTTAAGATCAGCTGACCAAAGCTGACAGATGTATGAATGACCTCAGCCACAATCAGAAGTACCTCCCAACTGATACATAAACTCATGAGGAACAAATGTTTATTGGGATAGTTTGTCACACAACGATAGACAATTGGCACATGAAGAATAAGGGAGGAGAAAGAATCAAAGATAACTTCCACTGGTTTGCATGACTAGGTATATAGTAAAAAACATAAGAGAAAAGGTAGAAACTATTATGTATTTTTACTAGTATGTTCTCTTTTGGAATGTTATACTCCCCCGATCTTACATATCTAGGTACAAACAGTTCAGAAACAGCTTTAATATTGTCCTTTTCAATAAGCTTTGGTACCCACCCAAACTAATCTCTCATTCTCAACATTTTTGCTAAGTTATTTATGCCACATCTCACTCCCATTACCATCAAACCATTTCTCTGTCCCCTATTTAGACCATAATTCTTCCAAAGAACACCTCACTCTTGGTACCAAATACTGTATGAAAGTTCAGTAAGAAGCAGCAGATGCACTAGGAGACACATAAAATTTATTACATAATTTGACCTTATGTAATTGCAGGGGTTGGTATAAAATTTTCTGGAAAGCTGTCATCTTCATATCTGATGTTGGAGCTTAAAGTCTACAGGGCAAAAGCTTAAGAAGAGACAGAGTATAAAATGTGGAAGAGAAAGGATAAGCTGTAACCCTCATGCTCAAACTGAAACCCACAAGGACAGACTGAACTCAATCAGGCTTACTACTTCTGACTTGAGTGATGTGAGTGCATTGCAAAAAAAAAAAAAAAAAAAAAAAAAAAAAAAAAACACTCCGCTAAAAAATATGAGAAAGAAAGTTCTCAAAATAAAAATTACAAAATAGAAAAAAGACAAAACAAAACATACAACAAATATAAAAAAAATAAAAAAAAAAAACCCAAAATAATTGTATTAAAAAAAGTAAAAAAATAAAAATTAAAAAATAAAAAAATTAAAAAAAAAAAAAATAAAAAAAAAAAAAAAATAAAAAAAAAAAAAAAATAAAATTAAAAAAATTAATAAATAAAAAAAAAAAAAATATATAAAAAAAAAAAA
>CAUYLG010018204.1:0-55118 GCA_963573385.1 Cacajao melanocephalus
AACACCATTTATTAAACAGGGAATCCTTTCCCCATTGCTTGCTTTTGTCAGGTTTGTCAAAGATCAGATGGTTGTAGATGTGTGGTGTTGCCTCCGAGGCCTCTGTTGTGTTCCATTGGTCTATATCTCTGTTTTGGTACCAGTACCATGCTGTTTTGATTACTGTAGTCTTGCAGTATAGTTTGAAGTCTGGTAGTGTGATGCCCCCAGCTTTGTTCTTTTTGCTTAGAATTGACCTGGCTATGCAGGCCCTCTTTTGGTTCCATATGAAGTTTAAGGTGTTTTTTTCTAGTTCTGTGAAGAAGGTCATTGGTAGCTTGATGGGGATAGCGTTGAATCTGTAAATTACTTTGGGCAATATGGCCATTTTCACGATATTGATTCTTCCTAACCATGAGCCTGGAATGTTTCTCCATCTGTTTGTGTCCTCTCTTATTTCCTTGAGCAGTGGTTTGTAGTTCTCCTTGAAGAGGTCCTTTACGTTCTTTGTTAGTTGTATTCCTAGGTATTTTATTCTCTTTGTAGCAATTGTGAATGGCAGTTCATTCTTAATTTGGCTCTCTTTAAGTCTGTTATTAGTGTATAGGAATGCTTGTGATTTTACACATTGATTTTGTATCCTGAGACTTTCCTGAAGTTGCTTATCAGTTTCAGATTTTGGGCTGAGACGATGGGGTCTTCTAAATATGTAATCAAGTCATCTGCAGATAGAGACAATTTGACTTCTTCCTTTCCTAATTGAATACCTTTTATTTCTTTTTCTTGCCTGATTGCTCTGGCTAGAACTTCCAATACTGTATTGAATAGGAGTGGTGAGAGAGGGCATCCTTGTCTGGAATGATTTCAAAGGGAGTGATTCCAATTTTTGCCCATTCAGTATGATATTGGCTGTTGGTTTGTCATAAATAGCTTTCATTATTTTGAGAAGCCTCCTCTTTTTGTAATTAATTTTTTATTGATAAAAATTAAAAATTCAAATATACTTAAAATTATGTTGAGAGAAAGATTGTAGATATAAAAATACTTAATACGTATTACATGAAATCTAAGAACAGGCAAAACAAATCTATTGGAATAGAAATCAGAAGGTGGTTGCCTCCAAGTAAAGATCTGTTGTTTGGAAAAGGGCACAGGAAACTTCTGGATTGGGCAGTATGTTTTATATCTTGTTTGGGGTGTCAATTACGTAGATTTATATAATTATCAAAATTTGTTGAAATTAACATAGGATATATGCATTTTATTTTGTGTAAATTGTATGTCAGTATTCAAAGTGTTAAGGCAGTTGAGTAACACTTAGTATAAAACATATATTCTGAAATCGGCTCTGTATCATTCCTTAAGAAGGGATCTGAAGTACAGATCCCAGTCTGAGGCAGAAATAGTGGGATTGAAGAGATAAGGATGCTTATTGGGAAGAAAAACCAGGGATGGGCAAGTAAGTATATGCTAGGAATTTTAACTCATTTATTAATTTATTATTTTCTGAAAATTAATGAGGATTTCTGCTTTTTATTTCCTGTGATATGAAAATTATATGTTATAATAAATCTGAGGAAAACATTGTACTTTTAGGTTCATCCCACTGATTAAGCATTTTCAGCTTACATTTCATTCATTGAAGTTTGGTTTGTATTGTATTTTCTAACCAGCTAGATGTCTTCCTGAATATATTTAGATTCTTAGTGACTTTAGTAATAAAATTTATTTTCGAAATGCTTGTAAACTTTTACAAACTTCTGAAACCTTTTGTTTCCTAATCTTTGTAGTACTTGTGAGGGATTTTTTTTCTTTAGATGTATCCTACCAACTCATAATCAACTTTTAATTTTGTATTTAATTGCCTTAAAAATATGCAGTACTACAGTTGATCAGTGTATATCTTTAAGGGCTTAAGTTCAAGGTTTACAGTGGGCACTATCAGTAATGCAGATAAGCTAAGCAGTTTGCAAGTAGCCAACTGCTTTGGCTAGCCACTTTCTGAAATCTTTCCCTGAAAATACCTTCTGTGTCCATATTTCATGGATAGGCGGCATTACCTCTTGAGTGGATGTAAACTCAAAACAAAAGCGATTTCTCTTTGAAAACTACATTTTCCTCTTTGCAGTAACCTGCTCTTCTAAATTGTATTGTTGATTACCACAGTGTTAAAATTGGAAGAGCTATCTATAATACTATAGATAAATGGCTAATAAGGAATTGACTGCATTTGCATAATAATTTTCAGAAGGAAATAATCCAACCTTTTTTATAAAGCTGTTATTTGGGAATACATGAGACCCACTAATGTTACTGTTTATACTCAGTACCAAACCCTTCAGGTGAAGTAGATTCTTTAAAAAAAGAAAGAAAAAAAAAAAAGCACCAGGCATGGTGGCTGATGACTGTAATCCCAGCACTTTGGGAGGCCAAGGTGGGTGGTTCACTTGAGGTCAGGAGTTGGAGACCAGCCTGGCCAACATGGTGATACCCCATCTCTACTAAAAATACAAAAATTAACCAGGTATGGTGGTGGGTTCTTGTAATCCCAGCTACTTGGGAGGCTGAAACGAGAAACTTTTGAACCCAGGAGTCAGAGGTTGCAGTGAGCTGAGACCGCACCATTGCACTCTAGCCTAGGCAACAAGAGCAAAACACTGTCTCAAAATAAAGAAAGAAAGAAAGAAAAAGAAAAAAAACTGTGTAGTGTGTAGAGTCATCCTACCCTGGATATTAGAAAAGTAAATGGTATCAAAGTAATTTCTCATTCTTTTTCAAAATACTGAAAATATTGGGATCTGGTTACTTTAAATCTATTTATGTCTTCCTGGAACAAATTGCTTTGTTGATCTTATGGTACCATTCATAAAAATAAAAAGGTTATAAAATTATTCTAACTGGAGTTTTATAATGCTGGAAATTAAACCTATATTAAACTGATTTTCATTTTTCCTTTTTTTTTTTTTTTTTCTGAACTAGGTCCTTTCTGATGTTGCTTGAGCTTACTCTCCTGCAGTTGATCTCATTCCTGTTGGCTAAACATTAAGTCCCATGACAACATTAAGTTAATGCACCTATGGTGTAGGCATCATTTATAGTATCAGGACAGTATTACAGAAAAAAAAAACCTTACCTATACATTAGATGACCTAATTTCTTTTCTTCCATTCTTAGAAACACCATAATGTTTCTAAATAATGATTTTATAGTCATTGTCACACCCTTGGCTTATTTTGCACTAAAGAGCATAGTTGAGTTTTTGGAAGGTACAGGATTTAAAAATTTGGTCTGTAATATACATACATATAAATATTGCAGTTAATGAAGCATGATATTATTGGTGCATAAGATGAATGTTTATTGTGGAACAGCAGTATTTCAAGTATAATTTTTTAATTGGTTTAATTTTGGATATTTTTCTGTATTATAAGTTGATAATGGTTTTTTGAAGTTCATTTAATAAAGGATGATTCATTTTACTGTTTTATCATACCAGTAGGACTTTTAATGTTAAATCAGTATGTTGAGTTAGATAAATGTTTGTAATAGTATTTAAATAATGAAATACTGACCAGCTAGTTTATACCAAATGTTTTTGCAGTCCAGGGGTGCATGTTTCTGCAGGTTTGTTGCTTAATACAGCTTCAAAAAAAAAAAAAAGGCAAATATGAATTCACTGTTTTTTTATCTTTTCTTCATGGGCTACCCCTTAGAACCAAATTTAAAAGAAGCTTCTTTGTAGAGCAAGAGAAATCAGAGGTTCTCTTTTTTTATAATCAAAACCCCAAGAAACAGTAGATATCCAATAATTTATTCTGGTAAGATCTCTGAAATATTGTGTCAGTAAAGGAAAGTTAGTGCTGACTGACAAAACTATCAGGATTTGCAGTGCAGTGAATGCTGAAATAATCTTTAACCAGCAATATAGTATCATCAAGATTTCCAATGTTAGAACATTATGTTAAAATGTGATTATTGTTTTAATGCTTTGTCTCTTTGAATTAAATTTATGTCCATAAAGATGTGCAGCATAATTGTTCATGTATTTATTTACAGACTACAATTTCCGTCGCAGCTCAATAAGTAGTCTTTCCCCTGTTAGTGCTACCCTCTCTTCTGGGACTCCCAGCGTGCCTCTTTATACTTCAAGGCCTTATTCTTATCCAAGCTATCCCTTGTCACCAACAGTATCACTTGCTAATGGCAGCCATATTGGACAACGACTGTATATCTCCAATCAGGCCTCATTCTTCTGAAGAAAATATTGTAAACAGTATGAAAATTTGTGTAAATTTGTAGTATGAAAACTTGCAAATTAAAATACTGTTTCATTTTAGAATCGGGTTTGCACATTTGGTTTTAAAAATATATTTATTCAAAAGTACCTAAACAGCTATAATTCAGAATAACATGGAGTTGTAGAATATATAAAAATGCAAAGTTTAAAAAGTTAGTAGTTTCTCGATAAAAGTACAGCAAACTACTATTCTGTTTAAACTTTTGGGATTTTCTTCTAATTCCTAAGTGGACAAAAGAACCTAGTCATTTAAGTTATTTTTGCATAATTTTGCTAAATAGCATTTCACAAATATTAAAGCACTTGAAGACAATGGTTATAGTAGATTTGATTACCAAGGATCACTATCTGTATTGGAGATTAGAACAATTATATGACCAGAAGCATCTAACCATTATGTAGAAAGAAATGATGAGACAAAAAGATGAAGATACAAATTTTGTGCAGTATTAAAGAAAAAGCAGTTTACCATTGTGGTCCTTGAAAATAACTGTAGATATTTTCGTTGTTAGACACAAATTATAATTTTGCTGTTAATGTATTTAAGGATTTTATAGTTATACTTCATTTGTGTTTTTGGTATTCTTTGTATTGTTGTTTTAATAACAAGTGTTACGGGTTTTTAATGTTGAAATCATGTGTTAATTTTTGTACTTGAATTCAATTTTTTGACATTAAATATATGATGCTTCTAATAATCGTGTTTTCTTTTTATTAGAATGACAAAAACTTTAGCTTTCACAATCACTTTGAGCTTTTCTTGAGAACAATTTCATTTACTAATTATACAGTAATAGGCTCAGGGCCTTCCTGAGACTCAAGTGAAGGATGATGAAGAAAGAAAATTTTTTTATATACCCAAAGGAATGTAAATCATTCTGCTTTAAAGACATATGCACACATGTTTATTGCAGCACTATTTGCAATAGCAAATACATGAAACCAACCCAAATGCCCATCAGTGATAGACTGGATAAAGAAAATGTGATACATATACACTATGGAATACTGTGCAGCCATAAAAACGAATGAGATCATGTCCTTTGCAGGGACATGGGTGAAGCTGCAGGCCATCATCCTCAGCAAACTAACACAGGAACAGGAAACCACCACATGTGCTGGCTCATAAGTGGGAACTGAACGTTGAGAACATGTGGACACAGAGTGAAACACACACCAGGGCCTTTTCGGGGTTGGTGGGTGAGGGGACGGAACTTAGTGGACAGGTCAGTAAGTGCAGCAAACCACCATGGCACACGTATACCTATGTAACAAAAGTGCACATTCTGCGAATATGTCCCATTTTTTATTTTTTTTGCAAGAAATGATTGTTTTGTAAAACTAACAAAAATTATTTTCAGGGACTAATAGAAATACTTCGCTAATAAACCCACTGAAGTTTCCTCCTTTCACTTATGAATAATTAATGAGTTCAAGTCATTTCGACTTAAATATTTTAGTATACATTTGTAATGATTTCTAATGATAATTTTTATAATATCTGAGACAACTCAGCAAACCTTACCTTTGTTAATCAACTAATTGTGCAGCTGTATGGGGCATAGGATTTGTAAACATAGAATTTGAAATAGTTGCAAATTTTTTTCTATCAGCCTGAGTTTAAAGCAGAAGTTATGGAAATTAATGTCAGTTTTTTCAACCTTTAAATAATATTCCATATAAATCATGCAATACTTACCTTCCAGTTTACTGCCTTAGATTTTCTAATTTAAATGGGCATAGACACTGTGCTTAAATATTTTTCTCCTGACTCAACTGTTTGAATTGCATAGATTTTGCTCTTAATTGCCAGACAAGTGGCTGACAGGTGCATATCACTCAGCAAGCATACAATGAGTGTTTATTTTGTTGGTGACTGGTAATAACCTTGAAATATGGAGGTTACTCAGACTCCAAGGAAGAAGAAAAAGAGACACATTTGTTTTTCATGGAAATTTTTGAAATAGCCCATCACAATAATTGCAAGTTTCCACAAAGCTTTTTCACTTTCAAGAAAAACAATTGAGCTTACCAACCACAGATTGCATTTGGTGATCCATGATTTGACAAGAAGCATATAAGCTTTGTTAGTCAAATCCCACTCCATTAAGAAACAGCTCTTTGAACTTGGACACAGTTTTTAATGTTAGCCATACTTTTCACTTCTGTAAAGTGGTAATACACATTTCTTTTCATGTTAACAGTAAAACTGGCAAATGGAAGACATTCAGATGGTGTGTGTGATATAACATGGGTATAGTTATATGAAGAGCATAGTATTTTGTAGTTTTTCATCCCTACTCCCTTTAATTGGAAATACAGAAATTAGTACATTCATGTGAAACACTATCCCTTTCTGTGCTATTCTGGATGAGCAAGTAATCTTTATATGGAATAAAATTTTATTTGAGTTGTGAACATAGCTACCAATTATTTGCTGCTTTAATTCTTACAGAATAAGCTGTATAAGGCATTTGCTCCCAATGAGGGTTTCCTTGGATGATCACAAGCTATTAATAAGTCATAGCCATATGATAGATCTCATTAGTCAGGGGAACAGTTCTAAAGACAGACTTTATCAGATTTTGTGTGCAACATTGTGCAAAGAACCATGGCTGAAATGTGGAAGTTTATGACCTATTATGGTGGAGCTAGGACCTATCTTGCTTTAAATCCCTTGTAAGCAGAAAGATTAGAAGGTATGCAGAAAGTTAATTAACCCTATCATTCTTCCCTAGTTTGTTTTATGATTTTAGTGAGGGAAAGACTTCTTTGTGACTTAAAATGCAGAAAGCATAATAGAAAAAATTGCTAAATTCAATTTAAAAAGAAAAGTCTGCGTGGCAAGGAAGTAACAGAAACATCAAATGATAAATGAACAATACTTGCATGTTTTACAAAGGGCCGATCTCTTAATATTTCTAGATATCAGAAAAAGTAACCACCCATGAAAAAAGTGGATGAAATGTCTGAATAGGCAGATGACAAATGGCTCTCAAACCTATTAAAACGATGGCTTATGTCATGCTAAATGCAGATTAAAAGTTCAGATTGGCAGAAATTCAGTTTGATAAACTCTTGGCAAGCCTCTAAAGAAACAAGTATTCTCATACATTGTCATTGGGATTAAAAAATGATATTCATATAGGAAGCAACTCGACAGCAATTGTCCAAAATTACAAACCTTTTGATCCAGTAGTTCTGGGATATACTTGGATGTGTGTATGTAAAAATGATATATGTATAAAGCTATCCATCATTAGAGGACTGGCTAAGAAGAAATTTATCAGTACCTACTAAGAAGCTATACAAAAGAGAATTACTCTTTATTCCTGATAGAGGAAGAGAATGTTAAGTGAAAAAGAGCAAGGGTTATTTAGGAATGTGTGTATAATGCAGTGTTCTATGTTTTGGTAAAGAGGAAAAGAACATTTGTATGTGCTTATATTTGCATACAGAATTCTGGAAGGATATGCAAAAAACAATTATGAGAGAAGTAGATAAGATCACACTGCGATGTTTCTTACTTTCAGACAGTGTAAAGAATAATAATTTTAAGTAAAAAGACACATAATTCTTCTCAGAAACGAAGAGCTAGCTCTAGTGAACAATAATCGGAACAAACACATTAGGAAAAGCTGCACTGGATCTCTTTACTGACTGAGCAGAAGTTAGTGGATTTCAAGTAGAAACCCAGGGCAAAAACTTTCAGGTAATAAACAGCACTGCAAACAGCTATGGACGTCACTACTTTTGAGGCAGTGAGTCCAGTATACTTGAAATGTCTTTCACTAGCTATGATGTCTGTGGATATGAAGCATGTTCAATCTGGTAGGAGAATCACAGTGAAGCCCTCTAGGATTTGATGCAAAGCTATGTTGTCTTTAGGCAAAGAATTAGTCTGCTTTTGAGAAATAACTGTTAGCCAGTTATTAGGCCTTAATAGACATTATGGGATACCAAGTACATTGAGTTGCCCATATGAATTGGGCATTATTTGATCACCAAATTTATGAAGTTGAGCATGTCCAACAGCACTGTGACAAAGTGAAAATAGTATGTGGTGACCGTCTAGAGGCTTCTTCCTGCCACACTACTATCTTTTAGTGTGTTATATCATGGAATGTACCTAAGATGAGTTGGCTGAGGAAGAAAACTTTGGAGCCTAGTATCCTAAGGATAATGGAAGTCACCAAAATCTCTTTACACATCCTGTACGAACTATATAGAAAAAAAATACAAATGAAACCACACATGACCCACGCCTTCAGCATAACCAGAGAACACTACAACTTTCAAATTATCTGTTAATAAAAATAAATATATATGGACATCAAATTTCAGCAAGTATGTTTTTACAACTTTCAAATTACCTGTTAATAAAAATAAATAAATATGGACATCAAATTCCAGCAATTATGTTTTTAGCTCTCTTGCCATAAGCCTTTGGAAAAGAAGGGGTGTTTTGAGAGGCTGGAAAACGACACAAGAAAAAGGAGAGCAGAGGGCCTGAGGGTGAACTAACAATGTCCATCCCAGGTGTGAAAATACTTTAAGAATACCCTGTTTTATAAAAGTATTGACTAATGGAGAATGACTTAAAATCATGTAGACTTGAGATGGCAGTTTTGGAAAAGCATTACTTCTGGGAGAAAAGAGTTGAACTGGGAGGTGCCCTTTTGTTGTGGGTGATGAAAGGGAAAAAAGCAAAGGGGAAATTCAGAATCCTGCAAGACAAATGAGGACCAAAAGAGCATGGGTAAAATCAACAAGATGGCAGAATAGGAATCCCTAGACCTTTCTTCCCTCACAGAAATGTGGATTTAGTAATACATGCACCGAATTGAAGCCCAATAGAAAGATTTGTGGCACTATCACCAGAACCCCTACCCCCAGCATGATGTGGCCTAATTGGGAGGAAATTCACAACTCCTGTTTTCTTCCTGGAGAGGGAAAGGAGTAGAATGCAGGTCCAATGTTTTGACTTTCAGTGAGATTTACCAGAGGGGCCAGTATTTATCATGCTGGAATGCAAACACTGACAGGAATATGACCTACCCTGTTGGGGGTGGTCTCTGAAAGCAAAGTTCACCAAAGTCTGTGGTACCACAGAACTAGGTGGAGCTTCAGCACTAAGGCTTATTATAGCACCAGAGTTGCCACAGTATGGCAGACAGACATCAGGGTAGAAACTGACAAACCTCTTCAATTAGGAGATTACACTCACAAGACCAGAGAAGGCACATTTTCAGAAAAGACGGTGAGATATCTTCAGAAGTTATAGCTGGACTGAGTGAAGAAAGTTCTTGTTGTATGAACCTAGATCATAAAATGTGGGAGAGGTGGCTGATTCTTCAAGTGGCAAAATCCCAATAAAAAATAAGACATACAAAGAAACATGACACATTTAAATGAATAAATATCTAGAAACCAACCCTCCATAAATGTAGAAATATTAATTACCAAAGAAGTAAAAATTGCCATAAGAATGTTCATTATAAGGATGTTCATTTAGACAACTAAATGAAATCAGGAAAAGTATACAAACAAAATGAAAATATCAACAAAGAGAAAATATGAAGAACCAAACAAATTTTGGGACTGAAACAATACAATAGCTGAACTGAAAAATTCACTAGAGGGAATCAACAGCAGACTTAACCAAGCACAAGAAAGCATCAGCAAATTTTCAAGGCAGGACTTTTGATATTACCAAAGCAAAGAAGCAAAAAGAAAAAAGCAAAGCAAAGAAACAAAAAGAAAAAAAAATGACAGGATGAAAGTGAAATGGTAGAAACATAAATATATGTTTATGCAATTAAGAATATATGCAATTAAGACTATAGAAAGAGTAGGGATGGCCATACTTAGAAAATGTAAACTTTAAGACAAAAACTGTCACAAGAGGCAAAGAAAATAATATATATGTATCTTACATTAGATCTGTCAAATATATGAGGAAAATACGGAACTTAAGAGAGAAATAGGAAAACAACTGTTTTTGGATACTTCAGTACCCCACTTTCAGTTGTACACAAAACAGGTAGAAAAGCAACAAGGAAACAGAAAACTTGAACACTCTAGACCAATTGGAACTAAAAGATATATACAGAACACTTTGTTCAGCAACAGTACAATGCATATTCTCAAATGCAGATGGAGCATTCTTCAATATAGACTAATGTTTGGCCATAAAACAAGTCAACAGATTTAAGAATATTGAAGTTATGCAAAGTGTCCTCCTACCACAACAGAATGAAACCAGCAATCAATAGTAGAAGGAAAACATGAACATTCACAAATATGTGGATATTAAACAATATTCTCTTAAGCAACCAATGGGCCAAAGAAGAAATCACAAGATTTAGAAAGTACCTGGAGCCAAACCAAAACAAATCATACCAAAAGTTATGGGATGCAGCAAAATTAGTACTAAAAGGGAACTTTTTAGTGATAAATGCTTATATTAAAAAAAGATCTCAACAACTTAACCTTACACCTCAGGAATTAGAAAAAGAAAACTAAATAAAACCCAAGGTTAGCAAAAGGAAGAAAATAAAGACTAAAGTAGAAATAATAGATAATAGAAAAGAGAAAAAAAATTAGTTAAACCAAGAGTTAGTTTTTGGAGAGATCAAGAAAATTGACAAACCCTCATCTAGACTTAGAAAAAAAGAGGAATCAATTAGCTAAAATTAGAAATAAAAAAGGGAAAACAACTGATGTCATGTAAATAAAAATAATTATGAAAGACTAAGTACTATGAACAACTGTACACCAACACATTGGAAAAACTAGAAAAAATGGATAATTTTTAGAAACAAAATCGACCAAGAGTGAGTCATGAATAAATTAAAAATCTGAACAGACCTATAACTAGTAAGGAGAATGAGGCAGTCATCAAAAACCTCTCAAAAAGAAAAGCTCAGGACCAGATGGCTTTACTGAAGGATTCTATTAAACTTTAAAGAAAACTTAGGGCTGGTCATGGTGGCTCATGTCTGTAATTCCAGAACTTTGGGAGTTTGAGGCGGGAGGATCACTTGAGCCCAGGAGTTTGAGAGCAGCCTGAGCAATACGGTGAGACCTTCATTTCTACAAAACAAAACAAAACAAAAATTAAATATTAGGTGTGGTGGCACCTGTGCCTGTGGTTCTAGCTACTTAGGAGGCTGATATGGGAGGATTGCTTGAGCTTGATTGATTGAGGCTACAGTGAGCTGTGATCGTGCCATTGCACTCCAACCTGGGTGGCAGAGTGAGACACTGCCTTTAAAAAGTTGTAAAGAAAAATAAACAGTAATCCTCAGATTCTTTGGAAGTATTAAAGAGGCAGAGATTTCAAACTAATTTTATGAGGCTGAAATTACCCTTGTACCAAAACTATCAAAAGACACCAAGGAAACTATGGAACAATATCCTTAATGAATACTGATGCAAAAATTCTAAACAAAATACTAGCAAACTGAATTCAACAGCACATTAAAAAAGGGATCATACACCATGACCAAGAAGGAATATCTGGAATGCAAGGATGGATTATGTGACAAAATTCATCATCTTTTCATGAAAAAAGAAGGCAATCAACAAACTAGGAATAGAGGAAACTACCTCAACATAATGAAAACCACATGTGAAAAGTCCGCAACTAACATCACACTCAACAATGAAAGTCTGAAAGCTTTTTGTCTAAGTTCAGGAACAAAGCAAGGACGTCCGCCCTCACAGCAACTATTTAACATGGTACTGGAAGTTCTAGTCAGAACAATTAAGCAAGAAAAAAATTTAAAAGGCATCAAAATTAGAAAGACAAAGTACAATTAACTCTTTTGGCAGATGACATGATTTTATATCTGGAAAACTCTAAATGTTTCACAAAAAAACGGTGACAATATAGTAAAGTTACAAAATACTAAATCAACACAAAACAGCAGGTTTTCATAAACTAACAATGACAAATCTGAAAAAGAAATTAAGAAAATAATTTTATTTGCTAAAGCATGGAATAGAATACAATGCTTAGGAATAAACTTAAGAGACGAAAGACTTGTACACTGAAAATTATAAAACATTGCTAAAAGAAATCAATGAAAGTACAAATGGAAAAACATCCCATGCTTGTAGATTGGAAGACCTAATATTGTTTTTTCGTTGTTGTTTTTGTTGTTGTTTTTGAGACAGAGTCTTGGTCTTTTGCCCAGGCTGGAGTGCAGTGGCATAATCTCCGCTTGCTGCAACCTCTGCCTTCTTGGTTCAAGCAATTCTCCTGCCTCAGCCTCCAGAGTAGCTGGGATTACAGGCACGCGCCACCATGCCTGGCTATTTTTTGTATTTTTAGTAGAGATGGGGTTTCACCATGTTGGCCAGGCTGGTCTTGAATTTCTGACTTCGTGATCTGCCCGCCTTAGCCTCCCAAAGTGCTGAGATGACAGGTGTGAGTCACTGTGCCGAGCCAAGACTTAATATTGTTAAAATGGCCATACCACACAAAGTGATCTACAGATTCATTGCAGTCTCTATCAGAATCCAAATGACATTTTTTTACATGAATAGAAGGAAACATTCTAAAATTCATACAGAATCCAAAGAGACTTCAAATAACCAAACAATCTTAAAAAAGAACAAATTAGAGGCTTCACACTTCCTGATTTCCAAACATAGTACAAAGCAACAGCAATTTAGATGGTGTAGTAGTGGCAAAAAAGATAGCTGTTTAATTCAATAGAACAGAATATAGAACCCAGAAATAAACTCTTGCATGTATGGTCAAACTACTTTCCACAGAAAATTAGGAGACTACACAATGGGAAAGAACAGCCTTTTCAAAAAATGGTGTTGAGAAAACTGGATATCCACATGCAAAAGATTGATGAAGTTGGATCTTTACACTATATACAAAATTAAAATGAATTAAAGACCTAAATGTAAACCTTATAGCTATAAAACTAGTAGAAAACCTAGGAGAAAAGCTTCAGGACATTGGATTTGGCAATAACTCCTTGGATATGATACAAAAAACACACACAAGAAAATAAAAATAGACAAATGAGACTACATCAAATTGTAAAATGTTTGCATGTCAAAGGAAACAACAGAGTGAAAGGCAACCCATTGAATGGGAGCGTAACTGCAGATTTTGTGGGTACATGGTAGGTGTATATATTTATGTGATACATGAGATATTTTGATGCAGGCATGCAATGTGCAATAATTACATCATGAAGAATGGGGTATCCATCCCCTCTAGCATTTATCCATTGTGTTACAAACAGTCCAATTACATTTTTATTTTAAAATGCACAATTAAGTTATTATTGACAATAGTCACGTTGCTGTGCTATCAAATAGTAGGTCTTATTTATTCTTTCTATTCTGTATACCCATTAGCCATTGCAAATCATATATCTGATAAAGGTTTAATATCCAGGATATATAAGGAACTTCTACAACTCTACACACACACAAAACACAATTATAAAATGGGTAAAGGACTTGAATATACATTTCTCCAAGGATGATATGCAAATGGCCAATGAGCATATGAAGAGATGCTCAACATTAATAATTAGGGAAATGCAAATCTAAACAAAAATGAGATATCACTATACAGCCACCAGGCTGGCTGCTAGCAAAAGTACAGAAAATAACAAGTGTGTTGATGAGGATGCAGAAGTTATAACCATGATGCACTGTGGGTGGGAATATAAAATGGTGCAGCCATTACAGAAAACAGTATGAAGTTTCCTCAAAGAAATAAAAATAGAATTACTATATGCTCCAGCAATTCCATTTCTGAGTATATATCCAAAAGAACTCAAACCAGCATGGTGAAGAGATATTTGCACACTTATGTTCATTGCAGCATTGTTCACAATTATCAAGAAGTGGAAGCAAGCAAAAATGTCTAAAAATGAATGACTAGATCAAGAATATGTGTCATATACATACAGTGGAGTACGATGTAGACTTTGGAAAGAAAGAAATTCTGTCACATGCTACAACATGGATGTCTTTGAGGACATTAAACTAAGAAAAATAAGCCAATCACAGGACAAAAAATGTATAATTCTACTCATATTAAGTATCTAAAACAATAAAAATCATAGAAATGGAAAGTAGAAAGATAGTTGCCAAGGTCAGGGAAGTGGGAGAATTAGTGTTTAGTGGGTAAAGGATTTCAGTGTTACAAGAGGAAAAAGTTTTAGAAATCTCTTACACAACAATGTTAACATACTTGACACTCCTGAACTGTATATTTAAAAATGGTTAAGATGATAAACTTAATGTTATATATTTTTACCACAATACAAAATGAGACATACAACCTCTTTCTGCTATGAAAAGAAAACCATTATTAAATCTGCACTTTACTACACTGAGAACAGAGGGCATTCTTGAACTTGGAATTTTATGAATAACATAAAACTGCCAACCCTATCTGTGGAATGAATAGACAACAAAAGCAAATCTCTTTATAAAGTCAATATTAAAAGAAAACAGAAATATGAAAACATTTCAGCTGTTGAAAATTTCCTCCAAAAGCCAAACATTAAATAGGAAAAAAACATTTTCACAACAATCAAATCTGAAATATCTCCTCAAATGAGGGTGTGACAATATGGAAACAAACAGGCAAGCAAAATATCTTGTAAAAACTGAGAGACTATGTCCTCTGTGGCTTCTTGAGGAATCTACTAGAGGATCAACCCACCTAGAGATGACTAGGGAAACTTTAGCAAAAGCAATCATGGTGAGCATTTAACATATTTACTTGCAGATCCAAGGCTAATAGGTGGGGCTGGTGGGAATATAATACATAAATGTCATATGTTGTGACAAAATAAAAATAATGCAACTAAAAATGGGAGAAGAATAAGGAAAATGGGAAGGTGTAATAAGCTCTTAGCCTGGTGGGTAATAGCAGTCAGATGGTGCCATTAAAAATTGACAAGCCAGATTGCAAAATGTCACATAACAGGAACTAAAAGCCTTAATGAAAGTTACAAGTAAAAAAGTAACCACTAGAGAAAAAGCAGAAACCTAAACATTAAAAGAAAAAAAGAACAAGAAAAACTCATCACATGGGGGAAAACACAGTAAGTATAACATGTAGTGATTAGATCTTAAAATAATGTGACTGTTGTGAATGGGTTTACCTAAAATTGGCTCACAAAACAAGATCCAACTCTGTGATCTAAGAGACACATCTAAACCAAAGTGATTTATAAGGACAAAATATAAAGGAGTTACAAATATATACCATTATACCAAAAATAAGAGTAGATATGTACAACTGTATTCATTGCAGCATAATTTGTCATTGCAAAACAGCACACAACTCAAATGTTCACACATGGAAAACTGGTTGAATAAACTAGCACATCCTCATCATGGAATGCTTGGCAAGTATAAAGAATGAGGAAAAAACTTCTACGAACTAACATGGAGTGGTTTCCAGGATACATTAAGTGTGAAAGCAAAGTAGAAGAGAGTATAATGTATGCTATCTTTCATAGATAAAGAAAGAACTAGAAAATATATATGTAACTCCTTTTTATTTTAAAAAGGGGTGAGTGGCTTTGGGTTGGAAGGAATTAGAGAAAGGCTGGTGACAAATATCTGTTCTTTTTGTACGGTTTTGAAATATGGAACCATTTAAATGGAAACACCCTAAAATAGAAATAAAAAAGGAATCTGGTTGTATTTCAAAAGGACTTAACCACGCTAAAGGGGTGAGGAGGAAGAGTTATCCCAAGTAAATTTTGAATCCAGTATTTTGTCTGTATTTGTCCAAACCCTGACTGACAATAGCTAACAAAAAAATTAAGCTATTAGGTTTATTTTACACAATGATGTGGGTTAATGATTTTGAATCTATTACTGTGTTTGATAGGAATTAGCAAATTAATAAATATATTGAAGATGTC
This sequence comes from Cacajao melanocephalus, assembly GCA_963573385.1. NCBI lineage: Eukaryota > Metazoa > Chordata > Mammalia > Primates > Pitheciidae > Cacajao > Cacajao melanocephalus. Next base: position 16,204 of record CAUYLG010018204.1, read on the forward strand.
AGAATGCTAGGAGGCAGGCTTTTCACTGCTGCACAAAGGTGTTACTACTATGAATGGGGGATGGCTAGCGTGAACCCTTTGGAGTTTGATTTCATTTAGAAGTATCAGTATGAACTCGTATTTTTAATAGAAATCTAGCTATGGTTGTGTAGATATGTTTATTCTTTTAAAAAAACATAGGATTTCTCAGCTGTGTCTGCTAAAAGGACCCTGAGACAATGACACTCAAGTAAACATAAGCATACTTGCACTCATATAATGGCTTGTAAATGCCATTTCTCAATAAAATAGGCTAGGACTCCTGGATGATTCTCAGTCCAGAGTGGGGAAAAATACAAGAGGAGCCTGGGGGATCTTTTATGCTAGAGAGTAATAGAGTGTTCAAAAATCGAGATATGTTAAAAGTACACTAGAGCTAGCTTAAAGGGCTCCTTTTGGCCAATTTGGGGGCATTTTTAGCATAAAATATAATAATAAAGAATAATTTCTTGCATAAAATAAGGATTTGTATATCCATATTGATGTAAATAAAAAATAATAAACAAAGGAGAAAGAAAAACTCTTCCTTACAATAAAATGCCAACCAATGTGGAAGAAACGGTGGATTTGGAAAAATGACCATTTTTTAAGCTAAATAGCAAAATTGATCAGACAAGAATCACCAGTATGTACTAAAACTAGTGAATAAATGTTTGATGAGTAACAGGATATTTTCATATTGTCAAAGTATTTCCCCACAAATTATTATTAATTACAAAGAGAAGATAGCATTACCATTTTTTTTTTCTTATGATGAAGTATCTATCGAGTTTCACCCTTTTCTTTCCTGAAATTTAGTCTCTGTTGGGAAAAACTTGGTTTGTCTTATTATTTATTTATTTATTTATTTTTGAGACAGAGTCTCACTCTGTCGCCCAAGCTGGAGTGCAGTGGTACAATGTTGGCTCACTACAAACTCCACCTCCTGGTTTCAAGCAGTTCTTGTGCCTCAGCCACTCAAGTCGTTGGAATTACAGATGTGTGCCATCACACCCGGCTAAGTTTTGTATTTTTTGGAGGGGTGCAGGGAATTCTCACAATGTTTCCCAGGCCGGTTTCGAACTGGCCTCAAGTGATCCACCTGCCTCAGCCTCCCAAAGTTCTGGGAGTACAGATGTGACATACCACGTCTGGCCTCATCTACTTTTTGTATATAAGGGAAACTTGATGATGGACAGCATTCATATGTTTTACTTCATATGTGATTTCTTAGCTCCTTTGTGAACCAATGATTCATATCTACTCCTGAATTTATGTTCCACAAGCATCTAGCCCCAGCTCCTGCTTAGCTAAGACACGGTGTTACATTAGGTTAGAGAGAATTATACCAAGGACCAGTTTACAAAACTTGCCATTAGACCAAAAAATACTTCTAATAGGTAAAACACAAATGAAAGTCACAGTTGCTTCATTATTTCAACAATGCAGAGGGCCTTTGATGATTGGAAAGGGTATCATTTGTGCTAATGACCCAGGATGAAAATTGTTTACATTCAATTCAACAAGAATTGATTAAACACATCTAGAAGCATATAAATATGATTCCCAACCTCAAAGAAATCAAAGTACTGGAGAGGAGATAAACATATAAACAAATAATATATAACATGGTGATATGGCTTGGCAGTGTCCCCACCAAAGTCTTATCTTGAATTCCCATGTGTTATGGGAGGAACCTGGTGGGAAGCAATTGAATCATGGGGGCAGGTCTTTCCTGTGCTGTTCTTGTGATAATGAATAAGTTGAGATCAGATGGTTTTACAAATGGGAGTCTCCCTGCACAAGCTCTCTTCTCTTGTCTGACACCCTATCATACGTGCCTTTCACCTTCTGCCATGATTGTGAGGCCTCCCCAGCCACATGGAACTGCCTTTTCCAACAATAGGTAATGCTTAAAAACAATATTCAGAGAACATTTGAGAGAGGAATGCAAACCAAATTGTCATCCACTTAAGAACCTTTGACCCTTGAACTGGATGCTTAGTCTATCTTATGTCAATTCTACTTGTGTACCAGTTTACTGGCCTTTTATGTTCCACAACACACCACTGAAATAGTCCAAGTGATTAACTATCTGGGGTGTCAGTAAATAATTCTGAATAATGTGCTATGTGAAGTAGGAAAAGTAGTTTTGTAAGCCGAGAATGAGGCATGGTATTTCAGTTAGAAAAAATAAATATGCAAACATGGCATTGTGAGACAGCATAGCACTTACAGAGAATTAGAAGTTTGGAATGAATGAAGGATAAATTGCAGAACTGGAAGAGGGTGAGAATGAGTTAATCAAACCTAAGCCTGGAGAAGAAGGCAGACAGCAGGTCAGGAGGAACTTTGTGAGCTTGTGCTTTGTTCTGTAGTTCATGAGAAACTAGATAACAGCCTTAAACAGAGAAAAGAAGTAATCTTATTTGAATTTCTGAAAGTCACTTTAGTTGTCAAGTTCTGGAAGACCTGAGAAGGCAAGTTGGTAATGAGTGAGGTCTTGAGGAAGACAGCCCGGTTAGGAAGCTTGTTTTAGTAATCCAAGTGATAGATGGATAGCCTGAACTAGGACTTGGTAACTGAGGTAGCGAGGAAAGGATGGATTTGAAAGGTCTGGGAAGGGATTGCCTATAGATGTTTGGGGAGGAGAAAAGAATCAGGGAAGCTTTAATTTTCTTACTAGTAGGATCAGGTAGTATTCAGTGTATGATATATTGGCATTGAGTTTTATTTATGCTTTTCTTTATTCTCTCCTGTAGTATAAGTGCAGAAAGGCTAAAAACTACATTTTCCAGATTCCTTTGTAGCAGCGGTTCTGGATTTGATTCATATAGTACGAATGAGATGCACTCACAGGACCTGTGGAATTTGTCCTCTTTCTATTGCTGTGCTGGCTGGTGACAGTAGTTAAATATGTATGTTTTCAGTAGACGATGGCAATTTCTAGTGTCTAGTCATGAGCTTTGTGGGTGTGAGGCAGATGTGGTAGCAGTAGTTGTGGTACCAGCAGCACCAGTAGCTACCCAATTGAATTGCTGCTGGGGTGAGGGGGTATGATCTTGAAATCCAAATTGTTCAGTGGTAAGCTCCTTATGTTTCTGTCTAGCGATTTTTTTAAGCGCCCAATTTCCTGTGCTAAGTCTGCTTCTGTGTGAAATATCTATAATGGCTTCTGTTTCTTGTGCTGAAGCTTGACTGGCACTGTTGGGAGTCTATCTCTTGCTGTGTTTGGTGTGGGGCAACACTCTCTAATAAGTTGCTGGTTATGTTCATAAGTCACTGAGTATCTGAAATTTTAACCTTTGCAGAGAAGTAAGCTAAGACATTGAAACCTATGTAGGTCAATACAGGTGAAATGTCAATTAGATCAGAAAAAAATGCTTAAAAATTTAGAAAATAAATAACACAAGATACTTATCTTGCCTTGTATTACATGCTGCTAATAAAGACATACCCAACATTGGGTAATTTATAAAGAAAAAGGTTTAATTGACTCACAGTTCCCCATGGCTAGGGAGGCTGCACAGTCATGGTGGAAGGCAAATGAGAAGCATCTTATATGGCAGCAGGCAACAGAGTGTGTGCAGGGAAACTCTCCGTTATAAAACTATCAGATCTCGTGAGACTTATTCATTATCATGAGAATAGCATGGTAATGACCCATCTCCATGATTCAATTACATCCCACCAGGCCCCTCCCATGACATGTGGAAATTATGGGAACTACAATTCAAGATAAGATTTGGGTGGGGACACAGCCAAACCATATAATGCCACTCCTTGTCCCTCCCAAATCTCAGGTTCTCACATTTCAAAACCACTCATGCCTTCCCAACAGTTCCCTAAAGTCTTAACTCATTTCAGCCTTAACTCAAAAGTCCACAGGGCAAAGTTTCATCTGAGACAAGGCAAGTCCCTTCCATCTATGAGCCTGTAAAATTAAAAGCAAGTTAGGTATTTCCTAGTTACAATGGGGGCACAGGCATTGGGTAAACAGAGCTGTTCAAAATGGGAGAAATTGGCCAAAATGAAGGGGCTACAGGTCCCATGCAAGTCCAAAATCCAGGGGGGCAGTCAAATCTTAAAGCTCTAAAATGATCTCCTTTGATTGCATGTCTCACATCTAGGTCACACTGATGCAAGAGGTGGGTTCCCATATTCTTGGACAGCTCCACCCCTATGATTTTGCAGGGTACAGCCCACCTCCTGACTGCTTTCACAGACTGGCGTTGAGTAACTGCAGCTTTTCCAGGTGCATGGTGCAAGCCGTTGGTGGACCTTCCATTCTGGGATCTGGAGGATGGTGGCCCTCTTCTCATACCTCCACTAGGCAGTTCCCCAATGGGGACTCTGTGAGGAGGCTACAACCCCCACATTTCCTTTCTGCAGTGCCCTAGCAGAGGTTCTTTATGAGGGCTCTGCCCCTGTAGCACACCTCTGCCTGGACATCCGTGCATTGCCATACATCCTTTAAATCTAGGTGGAGAATTCCCAAACTTCAATTCTTGACTTCAGTGTACACACAGGCCCAACACCTCTAGGTGGAGGTTCCCAAACCTCAATTCTTGACTTTGGTGCACCCACAGACCCAACACCATATGTAAGCTTCCAAGGCTTGGGGCTTGCACCCTGTGAAGCAGTGACCTGAGGTCTACATTGGCCCATTTTAGCCATGACTGGGACACAGAGCACCTAAGTGCAGTCTCAAAACTGCACAAAGCAGCAAGACCCTGGGCCTGGACCAGGAAACCATTTTTTCCTCCTAGGCCTCCTGACTTGTGATGGAAGGGGCTGCCATGAAGACCTCTGATATGCCCTGGAGACATTTTCCTCATCCTCTTAGCAATTAACATTTGGCTCCTCATTACTCTTGCAAATTTCTGCGGCTGGCTTGAATTTCTTCTCAGAAAATGGGTTTTTCTTTTCTATTGCATAGGCAGGCTGCGATTTTTTCCAACTTGTATGCTCTGCTTCCCTTTTAAACATAAGCTCCAATTCCAAACCATATCTTTGTGAATAGATAAAACTCAGTGCTTTCTAACAGTACACAGTCACCTCTTGAATGCTTTGCTGCTTAGAAGTCTCTTCCAGCAGACACCCTAAATCATCTCTCTCAAGTTCAAAGTTCCACAAATCTCTAGGATAGGGGCAAAATGCCACCAGTCTCTTTGCTAAAATGTAGCAAGAGTCACCTCTGCTCCAGTTCCCAACAATTTCCTCATCTCCATCTAAGACCACTTCAGTTTAGACTTTATCATCCATTTCACTATCAGCATTTGGGTCAACACCATTCAACAAGTCTCTAGGAAGTTCCAAGCTTTCCTATATCTTCCTGTCTTCTTCTGAGCCCTCCAAACCGTTTCAACCTCTGGCTGTTACCCAGTTTCAAAGTCACTTTCACATTTTTTGTTATCTTTACAGCAGCTCCCCACTACCCAGTACCAATTTACTGTATTAGACTGTTCTTATGCTGCTTATAAAGAAATACTGGTGACTGAGTAATTTATAAAGGAAAGAGGTTTAATTGACTCACAGTTCCACATGGCTGGGGAGGCCTCACAACAATGGCAGAATGTAAAGGAAGAGCAAAGACACATCTTACATGGCAGCAGGCAAGAATGCCTGCAGGGATCTCCCCTTTATAAAACCATCAGATCTCATTTATTCACTATCATGAGAACAGTACAGGAAAGACCTGCCCCCATGTTCAATTACCTCCCTCCAAGTTCCTCCCATGACACTTGGGAATTATGGGAGCTACATTTCAAGATGAGATTTGGGTAGGGACACAGCCAAACTGTATTATGTATGATCCACCAAAACAAAAAACCCTGGTGGATGAACAAATAAAACGTTAAAAATTAAAAACATAATCATGTGCACTCCACAATGAGAGAATAATCCTGGACATAAGTAAGCCTCACACCATTATAGGAAATTGTCACAAGCTAGCCTATCTTCTCAACCACCTCCTTAGATATTCCTGCCCTGTAACTCTATACAATCAGAGAACCCATTGGCTATTCTAAGGGCAGAGCAGAAGAAGGAAATTTCATGCATCATGCTTCTTTTTGTTTGAGGTTTATGGTGAGGAGAAAACAATAAGCGTGTCTTCTTCACCTAGATTTGCCAAAATTTATGCAAAAGCATGCACCTCGGTGGCTGTTTTTTCCAAAATACCTTCTCTCAGAAGCCCTGAAAAGAAGTGAGACCAATGTGTTTTTCTTTTCCCTGGCAAGAATAATGAGAGTTCCAGAAGCTGTTAAAGCTCATGAAGTTACCTGAGTTTTCCTGCAGGGGGAAACATCCTCCAGTTTATGAGAAATAAAATATATATCAAACCCTACAGCATCAGCATCTGGCTTAGTAAAGATTGTATGTGCTTTTTAAAAATAAAAGTTGCATGTGCTTGATTCCTATTTTATTTTTCTTTAGTGAAGGATAAGTCTGTGCTTTTTTTTTTAAATAAAAAAGAACTTTAAAAGGATATGTGTTATTTTAGATAACTCCTAGTTGACCCTTGTATAATATTTATTACATGTACAGTTCTTGGATAGCCTGCATCATCTGTGAGCATAACTGGCAACCTAGTACAATTTGTTATTACAATTGAAGAGTTAGTAAGGCCTACTAGAATCAGAGGTAAAGGCTAAAAGAATGAGTGAGATATTTAGAAAAGAATAAGATAGGAAATTCCATTCCTTTATGCATTCACTCAATCAAATTTATTGACTGCCTCTCATGTGTGAGACATTGTGATATATGCTAGGGATAAAAAAGAGAATAATGTTTTTGACTTCGAATTCAAAGTGAAAAAGAATTAATGTTTGTCAATAAGCATTGTAAACATTTCTTTTCAACTTGATTTTTACAACTTTATTTTTCAGAAAGATAAATGGACCATGTTGTTGTCATCTCACTTTGCCGTTGAGCCTAGAAAGGAGAGGTCACTTTTACTCTCTTTATGATATTTTACCTGGTCCTCAACCACTTAATGATAATACCCAGAGGCCTTTGCCAGATCTTCACTTTCTTTTCTGCATCGTTTAATGCCATATTTTAGAAGGCTTTACTTGTACGCAATTTGCAAAGGGGCTACACAAGTACTATTTTTTAAATCCTCCTTTCATGTCCTCTAATGTTAACAGTTCAGTCAAGCTGAGTTACAGTGAATTTATGTGAAATGACAAGGATCACTTCTCTCACACCTAAGCGTGTTACCAAAGATATCATTATTATTATTACTATATAGATCTTCTTCATGGGACCTCTAGCTATCTAGTAGGTATCTAAAACTCAACATATCTATAACTCGACTAAACATGACTCTTATCTCTTAAGTCAATTATTCTTTTTCCAAATGTCTATAAGCATTAAAGCACCTTCATTCTTCAGATCTCTGAGGTTTAAAATCCTGATCCTCTTTCTTCCGTCAGTCACAAGATCTTCCCTTTTCGATTCCAAATGTATTTTGCTTTATTTCCATCCTGTTTACCTGCCGCTGACACTCCCTAGAGCCTGAACTGATGGATCAGGTTAGTTCTTGCCTAGACAATTGTAGTAGCTTTCAAATTGAGCTTGATATTGAAGTCTTATTTTTCTTTAATAATTATGTATTATTGAGTGTATTTTTTATTGCCTATTTCCTTTAAGGCAAGGAAGGACCAATGTATATACAGCACTTAGGATAATATATAAAAGTTTCTCAATAACTGTTAGTTGAATGAAAGCTGGATTGATGAATGCTGCTATAACCTTCTTGGATGGGCACAGTGGCTCATACCTGCCTCACTTTGGCTGAGGCAGGTGGATTGCTTATGCTCCAGGGTTTGAGACTGGCCTAGGCAACATGGCAAAACTCCCATCTTTACCAAAAAAAATTAAAAATACAAAAATTAGCTGAGCATGGTGGTAGGTGCCTGTGGTCTCAGCTACCTGGGAGGCTGAGGTGATGGGAATCACCTGAGCCTGTGAAGTTGTGGCTGCAGTGAGCCGAGATTGCACCACTAAACTCCAGCCTGGGCAACAGAGTGAGACCCTGTCTCAAAAAAAAAAAAAAAAAAAAAAAAAACTTCCCAAAGCCTAGTTCTAATTATATCAACCTTGCCCCAAAGCTTCCACAGCCTACCCAGGTCTAAACTCCTTGTCACTGTCTGCCCTACATCTGTTTTTCCAGTTGTCTTTCACAGGGATCCTTTGTTTATAAGACACTTAAATTAACAAAAACTAGTTAAAATTAAAATGGGCATCTATTTTGGAAAGTTGCAGATGTACGTATGTATCTCACAGCACATGATATGTAAGAGCATATAATGCAGGCTGGCCTCATGATGGATTATATCCAGCTGTAAAGAAACCCATCCAAAGTCAAGGTTTCACCTCTCCTTCACCTAGTCTCTCATCTGTGATTTTTTTTGGTGTCTGCTTCATTTGTCACCTTTTCTGTGGACTGGCTTTCATTCATTCATTAATTTAATAAATTCTTGTAGAGTAATACTATGTGCTGGGTACTGTTCTACACTGTTCTAGGTATAAGTAAACAGCACAAGTCCCTGCCTTCATGGAACTTATGATCTAGTTGAAGAGAAACCTAATTAATAATCACAGAAATATACTATCAGGTACTTGCTTTGAAGAAAATAGTGATAAGGAAAAGTGAGTGAAGAGTCATCTTGTATAGGAGGAAGGGTGACATTTAAGAAGATAATTGAATAAGGAGGTACTGAGATCCAGTGACAGATAAAGGCAGGAGTCTAAAGGCATAACCATTTTAGCCCAGTGAAAGATAATAATGAGGTATCATTCAGTGCCAGAGCTTTCTGTGGTGCTGGCACAGGAGGTGAGGCCTGCACAGACAACATCTTCCTCCATTCTTTTCCCTCCTTCCCTCCCTTGCCTAGGTATTGATCCCAAGGGCACTCCTTAACAAATATTCTAAACACTAACCTCTACCACTGAGTCTGCTTTCTAGAGCTACTACCTACTTTTGATTGGTACCAAGAGTCTGCAGAGAAAGTAACTGATGAGATGGAGTTTTGGAGTGAGATCACTCCCTGTTGAGCTGGCAACAAAGGCTCCATCTCTGGTAGGTAGAGTATGAATAGCTCCTGGTACCAGCATATGCTACAACTGTTAAAAACTAACACTGCAGGTGAATTGGGATGGTATGCTGGTAAAAAGGAATATGGTCACTGGTGCACTATAAAAGCTATTTGAAAGTAGGGAGAAGGTCAGGCGCGGTGGCTTACGCCTGTAATCTCGGCACTTTGGGAGGCCGAGGCGGGCGAATCACAAGGTCAGGAGTTCGAGACCAGCCTGATCAACATGGTGAAATTTCATCTCTACTAAAAATACAAAAAAAAAAAAAAATTAGCCGGCCATGGTGGCACATGCCAGTAATTCCAGCTACTCAAGAGGCTGAGACAGGAGAATCACTTGAACCCAGGAGGCAGAGGTTGCAGTGAGCCGAGATCACGCTACTGCATTCCAGCTTGGGTGACCAAGTAAGATTTCATCTAAAAAAAAAAATGTAGGAAGGAAATAGAAACTTCAAGAACAATGGAATTTGATGGATGCTCTAAAAATTACAAAAAGCTGAAAGCATTTCATAGGCAATTGAAAATCGAATATGAAAGCCAGAGGGTCTATGTGTCTTACAAAGAGGCTCTCATCTTTTGAAGAGGGAGATCAGATAAAGCTGTTGACCTGCCCAGGACTTAATTATCAGAGTAGCTCAGCTCCAGACAGGGTTAAATTAACCCAGGCAGATGGGCTATACAAAGGTAAGAGCCCTCTGGTTGAGACAGAATAGAACCCTGCCATATAGACTGGTGATATCTCAGGGTGGATTCCCTCCATCTCCAAATCTTGAGCACCCAGATTCCCCTGATTCAGCCCCTCTCCATGGCTGGAGACAATGCAAAGGCCCCTCTCCTGAGAGTCAGTGTGTTCCCCACCCCCACACCGCGACCCACCCGGGATCTTCCCCTATGTCTCCTCGTGGCCTTGAGGCCTAGACAGACGTAGAGTTACGTTGCAGCAGAATCCAACTGGGAAGCTCTGGGCCTGATAAAAGAGGAAAGGGAATATACCTCAAAGGCATTGCAAGACTGAGTCACAATGTCTCCTTGGCAGGAGACAAGATCCTATAAATGGTATAGAATTCTAAGGGTGCTTGGTTGGTCATGGAGGCTAGTATATAAAATTGATGAATGCATTATTTATTGATTTGTTAGCATTCTTCTGTGATAGAAAATTCGATACCCTGGCAAGGATCCCAGAAGATGGTGTGAACTCACTACCAGGATGGTTGCTAGATGCCAGGGTGGTGATGCATAAGCTGAAATGTGAAAAAGTGGTGGCGAGTAGCCAAGCCAAGGGAGATCGTGGGTAGCTAGCATTGGTTCAGGGCAGTGTGAGGGGGTTCCTTCTGGGTTGCTGGCCAGGCCTCGTTGCTGTTGCTGCTGCTCAGTCACTGCTGCAGACTGTCCTGTGCCCCTCAAAGAGTCTGCTCCTCAAATTCCTACTCCCTAAGGCACAGCCTTTAAGCTTCAAAGAGCTTTCTACCTCCAGAAAATCTCATCCTTGCCTTATTTGCCTGTGGTGGATGTCAATATAAATCTGCTTTAAGTTTGCTTCCAAATAAGAAATCCAAGAACACCCTAGTGGTTTTCTCTAAGCTGAAGATGTCCTGGTAGGGATTCAGACCTGAGCATCAAAATGTTATCTTAAAAATCGTGTTCTATTGCCTCTCTGTCCTCTATTAGCTCATCTTTAAATGAATGTTGTAAAACTTAATCTCTTACCATCTCTTCTTAAATATATTATACGTGAGAGAACAGAAGAAGGTTTTAGGCTAGATATTCATTTGGTTAGAGATTTCAATGTGAACAGTCTCTGAAAGTATTAAAAAAAAAGGGCCTAGAAATAAAAGATATAATTCCAAGAGCTCTGTGACTGAAGCATAGCAAGTGATGATTGAAATGGCAAGGCATGAAGCAAGAGAACTAAGCAGAGGTAGATGATGCCAGGTTTTATAAACCAGGCCAGAAAGTCATAACCTAGGGCAGTAGTGAGCAAAAGCGGGACTTTATTCAGGGCTGCATCACTGTCAAGTTACACCTTTGTGTAGTCTGAGGAATAACTTTGAAAGGCGGGATTTTGCTGAGTACATTTTACTTGGTAACTTGAAATATTTATTGAAGTAAACATATATACAATATTTATAAAAGTAAATAAAAAGTTAATTTTAAAATATGTTTAATATATAATAAATTGTACTTTATAAGTAAAAATAAATATTATTTATTAAGTACATTTTAAATATAAGACATATGTTAAGGCATTGAAGGTGGGGATGTCAATAGCAGAGCGGGTCCCTGCCTTCCACGTTAGGATGCTTTGTGGCCCCAGTGAGGCCAGCGTTAAAGCTGAGAATATCGCCTACATTTTTAGCTAACAAAACAAAAGCAGTAACAGGTGTAATGACCCAGAGGTTGCACAGGAGGTTGAAGGGCTCAAATCCTCAATATTGGTTAAATTTCCTAACATGTCATCCTTAGTCTTGTTTTTCTTAGAGCTATGGATGGGACAAAAATTCATGAATGGGACAAAATGAGCAATGAATGAATTTAAACTACATTGATTTCCATAAAAAGTAAAACCAAAGTCAATATAAGCAAAAGGGATAGATATTTAAGGAGGTTCAAGTTTGCCTTTAAATTTAGTGATCTTATTAGGCTCCAGTAGACAGAACAAAAAATTTCACTGATTTGATATTTGATTAATATGAGTTTCCTTTTACATCTTCGTAAGTAGAATATTTTCATCAAGAAGGAGAAATCCTGACAATTGGGCTGAATTGCAAACCAACAGCCATTTTTCGTAGATGTGAGTGAAGATTTAACTATCTAGTGGTAATTAGTAATTACGTCACTACAAGCAGATGCTCTGCCTCAGTGACAATAGTGCTTTTGCTCACCCATGTCCATGCACACATAATTTCAAAAATCAATTTTATGTTTTTTAAAGTAAAATCTGTGTTGGTGAACTTCTCACTCTGAAAAATTTAACATGTAAACATATAGCTGCATTGACTTTCTCTTTACTGAAGGGAGTAAAGAGTGTCTAAGAAGATCTCCAGACCACACTGTATATAAAATATGACTATAAAGTCATGAATAACTACTATAAATAAATATTTCAAAAGCTATATTTAGATCTACTATATGGGCCATATAAGAAAAATTAATTTTATTATCTTAGTATCTTCTTTTAGCCTCAAATATGATTATTAAAGTTTATTCAACTCATTCAGACCATTACTTACAAGTGACTTTTGGATTTTTAAAAAATCAATCTATTCTTAATAAACGAATGCTATCATTAAGACTACCTTGAATGTAGGATCTATTTTTGAATCATTTTATCACATAACATATTATCTGGCTCACAGTAGATGCTCAACTAGTGAATATATGTGTATGCGCAACTGAGGAAATTCCTCAGGAATTCATAAACCTTTTCAGCGCAGAGAACATATCTCCTGCTTCAATTCCTGCGATGTCACATCACTCAGCAGTTATGACCCACAACTTTGAGATGGAAATGAAAACTTATTCATGGAAGCTTTTCTACCATATGTGGAAGTTTTAGGTAAAAATGAGTCATAGTAAAAATAATATAATGCCAACGCTTTTCAATCCTACATTACTTTTTAATTTTCCAAATATTTTAAAATGCATTTTAAAATTTCATCCTCATAACAATCATGTAATATGAGTATAAAGTACAGACAAAATAGGTTTCATGATGAAGGCGAAAATTTAAATAACATTTGAGGTGCTCTATAAGAAAAATAATATAAAACTAAGTAAGAAAGAATATTTATTTAGAATGAGGAAATAAATCACAACAAATTTAAAATTTGAAATGATGATAATATCATAATTACAAAACTCAGAAAAATAACATTTTATATATGCATACTTAATACTTATATACATAAATATTTATAAATATGTATATGTTTTTAGAGACAGGGTCTTGCTCAGCTGCCTGGGATGGAGTGCAGTGGTGCTATCACTGTTCACGTCAGCCTTGAAATCCTGGGCTCAAGCAATCTTCCTACCTTAGCCTCCTGAGTGGGACTACAGGTGCACACCACCACAGCGAGTAGCTTGGCTACTCGCCACCACTTTTTCACATTTCAGCTTGCGCATCACCACCCTGGCATCTAGCAACCATCCTGGTAGTGAGTTCACACCATCTTCTGGTAATTTTTAAATTTTCTGTACAGATGGGAACTTTCTATGCCAGGATGGTCTCAAACCTATGGCTTCACATTTTCCTCCTGCCCCAGCTTCCCCAAATATTAGGATTACAAGAGCAAACCACCTGACATATATTTGTAGGACATTTTCCCTGTATCTTTGGCAATGCAATTTTTGATTGCCTATTCATATGACAATAAGTCATATACTTTTTATGGCAATGTTAGAAAAATAGTTTAGTCTTTCTTTTAGCTGGGTTTTTATTGTTTTTATTATTGGTAGTTGAGATGCATAAAATATGTGACTTCACATATAGTTGCATTTGTGGCTTGTAGGCTGCTACAAATTTATTCCCTTTTGGCAAAGTCTATGTTACATGATTCTCAACATAAAGGAAATATTTGTTGTTCATTGATAATTGTATATATTAGATTACAAAGTAAATTCTTAACAGGAGAAAACTTCCATTTGAACTTGATCTGTGTCCTCCAAAAAGCTAAGAATTATCACTATATTTTATAGTAACTAAAGGCATTTAAATAAAATTGTTCTAAAAATTATGCATAAATTAAACACTAAAGACTTTATGTCACATAAAGAGATATAAAATTTAAGTGATTGATTTTTTTTATATTTTGCTTATTTCTAAAAAAGTTTAAGATAGACCTATTTATATATACAATGCAGTTCTCTGACATACATTTTATGCAGATGATAACATGAGGCAGAGGAAAAATAAGGCCTTGGGGAAGCAATAGGAAAGGAAGACAGTGACTGCAGACAAGAATATTGTTCTAATAAACTAAGCCTAGCACACTTGAATATTGTATTAGTTTTGCACATTACTTAACTGTTCAGAGCCTGTTTTCTTATCCGTACAATATAAATAGCAGTAATGTGGTAGGCTGTTCTTGCATTGCTATAAAGAAAAACTGGAGAATGGGTAATTTATAAAGAAAATAGATTTAATGGGCTCATGGTTCTGCAGACTGCACATGCATGACACCAACATCTGCTCAGCTTCTGGTGGGGCCTTAGGAACCTTATAACCATGGCCAAAGGAGAAGGGGAAGCAAGCGTACCACATGTCAAGAGCATGAACAAGTGGGTGGGGAGGTACCACGCACATTTTTTTTGAGACAAGGTCTCTCTCTGTTGCAAACACTTTTAAACAACCAGATCTCAAGTGAAACCATTCACCAGGAGGAGGACAGCAGCAAGGGGATGGTGCTAAACCATTCATGAGAAATTCGCCTTCATAATTCAACCACCTCCCACTAGGCCCCGCCTCCAACAGTGAGCATTATATTTCAGTGTGAACTCCCGGGGAACAAATATCCAAACAATATCATCCATCTCTGGCTCCTCAGATCTCATGTTCTTCTCGCACTGAAAAATGCAATCATGCTTTCCCAATAGTTCCTCAAAGTCTTAACTAATTCCAGCATTAAATCAAATGTATTAAGTCCAAAATCTCATCTGGAGATGAGTTCCTCCCACGTATTACCCAGTAAAATAAAACACAAGTTATTTGCTGCCAAGATACAATGGGGGTATAGACATTGGATACTCATTCTCATTCCAAAAGAAAGGAATTGGCCAAAAGAATTGGCTACAGGCCCCTCATGACTTTGAAACACAGCAGGGTAGTAATTAAATTTTAAAGCTCCAAAATAATCTTTTCTGACTCCTGAATCCAAGACACACTGGTGCAAGGGATGGGCTCCCAACACCTTCAGCAGTTCCACCTCTGTGGCTTTGCAGGGTTCAGCCTCTGTGGCTACTCACAGGTTGGAGTTCAATATCTGTGGCTTTTGCACGTGAAGGGCGCAAGCTGCCAGTGGCTGTACCACCATTCTGGGGTCTGGAGGACAGTGACCTCCTTCCACGGCTTCATTAGACAGTGCACATTCTGTGTGGGGCCTCTGACCCCATGTTTCCCTTGCACTGCCCTATTAAAAGTTATCTGTGAGGGCTCAACCCCTTCAGCAGACTTCTTCCTGAATACCCAGTCTTTTTCATATATCCTGTGAAATCTAGGCGACACTGCCAAGCCTCCTTTACTCTTGCACTCTGCACACCTGCAGGCTTAACGCCATGTGGAAGTCTCCAAGGCTTACGGCTTGCACCCTCAGAAGCAGTGGTCCAAGCTGTACCAGTTGCCCTTTAAGCCACAGCTGGAGCTGCAGCAGTGGGGAAGCTGGGAGCAGCCACCCAAGGTGGTGCAGGGCTTTGGCACTCTGGGCTTGGCCCATGAAACCATTCTTTCCGTTTAGGCCTCTCTGCCTGTGATGTGTGGGGCTGTCTCAATCTCTGAAATGCCTTCAATGCCCCTTTTCCCATTGTCTTGGCTATTAGCACTTGGCTCTCTTACAGTCATGCAATTCTATCTTGCAATGGTTGCTGTGCAGCCTGCTTGGATTTGTCTCCCATAAGAGCTTTTTCTTTCTTTGCCACATGGCTGGGCTGCCAATTTTCCAAACTTTTATACTCCTCTTCCCTTTTAAATATAATCTCCAACTTTAAGTCATGTTTTTGCTCCCGCACTTGAGCATAGCTTGTTAGACACAGTCAGGCAAAATCTTGACTTTTGCTGCTCAGAAATTTCTTCTGCCGGATACCTTAAGTCATCACTCTTAAGTTCAAACTTTCACATATTTTCTCCAGTTCCCAATATGTTCCTCATTTCCATCTGAGACCTTGTCAGCCTGGACTTCACTGTCTGTATCACTGTCAGCATTTTGGTCCCAACCATTTAACCAGTCTCTTAGAGATTGGTTCCAAATTTTTCCTCATCTTTCTATCTTCTTATGAGCCCTTCCCTTCAAACTCTTCCAACCTCTGCCCATTACTCAGTTTCAGAGTAATTTCCATATTCTCAGGTATTTTCGAAGCAATGTTGCACTTCTTGGTACCAATTTTCTGTGTTAGGACATTCTTGCATTAAGAAATATCTGAGACTTGGTAATTTAAAAAGAAAAGACGTTTAATTGGTTCATGTTTCCGCAGGCTGTATGAGAATGGCACCAGCATCTGCTCAGCTTCTAGTGGGAGCCTAGGAAACTTAGAATCATGGCAGAAGGTGAAGGAGAAGCAGGTACATCACATGGTGACAGCAAGTGGTTAGAAGGGTTGCAAGGGGGGAGCTGCCACAGACTTTTAAACAACCAGATCTCAAAAGAAATCATTCACTATCATGAGGACACCAAGAGAATGGTGTTAAACCATTCATGAGAAATCCCCCCAGGATCTAACCACCTCCCACCAGACCCCATCTCTAACACTGAGGGTTCTGTTTCAATGTGAGATACTGGGGGACAAATATCCAAACTGTATCAAATAATATCTGCCTCATAGAGATTTCATGTGAGGATGAAATGACTTAATATATAGAAGGGACTTAGCACATAAGTAACACTACATAAATGTTAGGTAGTATTTTACTTAGCTTGTGAGCTTCAAATATTTTTATAGTTTTTTATTAGTTATCCCTTTAAGTAATGACCAGGAGATAATGACTTTTTTACAGATTAGATTGTATCCTGCTCTAATATTTGAGTTTCTTCACAATGGTATAACCAGGGAAACAAAAAAGAGTGATAATTTTTTTTTGGTGCCGCAATAATAATTACTTGAGGTCTGTTTGAAATCAGTCTGATGATTTGATTTAGTTTGAAGCTGAGATTTGTCCAATAGCCACCAAATAATTTCAAAGATACTCTTCAGTGGTTACCTGCTATATTAACGTTCTCTAGAGGGACAGAACTAATAAGATTATACGTATACATATATATATGAGTTTATTAAGGAGTATTAAACTCACACAATCACAAGGGCCCACAACAGGCCATCTGCAAGCTGAGGAGCAAGGAAACCAATCTGAGTCCCAAAGCCGAAGAACTTGAGGTCCGATGTTTGAGGGCTGGAAGCATCCAGCATGGGAGAAAGATATAGGCTGGGAGGCTAAGCCAAGCTCGTCTTTTCACATTCTTCTGCCTGCTTTTATCCTAGCTGCACTGGCAGCTGATTAGATGGTGCCCACCCAGATCAACGGTGTGTCTGCCTTTCCGAGTCCACTGACTCAATGTTAATCACCTTTGGCAACACCCTCACAGACACACCCAGAATCAATACTTTGCATCCTTCAATCCAATCAAATTGACACTCAGTATTAACCATCACACCTGCATTCATAAGCCAAATTTCAGAGACAAGGGAAAAAGTAATGGGAGATATAGAGAAAAAGAAAGCCATGGGTATGTGCAAGGAGTCAGTGTCTGTCTTATTCCTAATTATTTCCCAGAATCTCTTACAATGTCTACTACAAAATACAGGTACTAAAAAAATGCTGTTAGGCTTGAATTTAGTTGGAAATGTAAAATTAGAAAATGCTTGAACAATTGGTTTGATTTACTAAAACTTACTTCCATTATTCTTTTCCTAGACAATTGAATATGTTATTAGCCATTAATGGAAATATTGCAATAAGAAATTTTACAATTAATTCCTTAACTCTTATTTTATTGACTGATGATAAAACATCTTTCCTAAAATGTGACTATGCTAGTAGAATGGAGGAGGCAAATTAAACATAAATAAAGTACGCCAGGCATGGTAGCTCATGCATGTAATACCAGCACTTTGGTAGGCCAAGGAGAGAGGATCACTTGAGCCCAAGAATTTGAGGATGCAGTGAACTAGGATTGCACCTGGGTGACAGAGAGAGGGCCCCATCGCTTAAAAAATAAGTGTCTGACAGCTGCTCTGCCACCATGTTCACAACTGGATTGCTGGGAGGTCTGTCTTTCAGTTTTTATGAAAGAGAAAAGAGCCAGACTCCTGGAAAGGAAGCTTGTTTTTTAAAAAAAGATGATCTGGAAGTTGTGACCTTTCTTTTCTTTAAGTTCCTGTCTTCCCAAACTAAGTCACATGGCCACATCCAGAAGGAAGGGCTTGGAAGTGTACCCTTTAGCTGGGCAGCCATGTGCACGGGAAGAGGGAAGGAAGAATTTGGTGGGTTCAATTTGCAGTCTGCCACAGTCGATATGATCATTTTAAGCAGCATCTGTGATTTTTGCATTGAAATACATCAAAATAGTAGTACACATTTTCTTTTCTTTAGGTAGTAAAGTCTTTAGTGTATTCAAAATAATCTCAAGTGGATGACAGCATGAAATAAAGCACTGCTGACAGGACAGTCAGACTGCTGTGTGGGAAACAGAGCATTTCATTTAAACTGCTGGTGAGCTATGCTAGTGAGACTTCTTCAAACCTCTGCACTTTAGCATGGGCGACAGAGCAAGATCTGTATCTAAAAAAAAAAAAAGAATAAATAAACTTCTGTGTGTGAGATTTTTTTTGTTAGAATAGTTTAACCTTCACCTTAACAAATTCAGAAATAGGTACCTGGGAATGGTCTTCCACCAAAACAAAAAATTATGATACGTTACATATTAGCCATCAAAAGGTAGGTGACAAAAACAAAACAAAACAGATACTGCAGGCTAGGATGCTGCTGTCCACTTATCACCACATAATAAAACATTTGGAAAACTTTATCCTGATAAAATCTCTTAGCAAACTGGAAATAGAAGAAAAGAGAAATTTGTTATTCTCCAAAACAACTATAGCAAACATCAAAATTAATGGTGCAATGTTGAATTCCTTCCTCTTTGAGATAAGGAACCGGACAAGTACATCTTCCATCACTACTTCCATTCAACACTTTACTCGAGGTTCTAGTGAGACCAATAAAGCTAGAAAAAGAAAGAAAAGGTGCAAAGATTAGAAGGAGGGCACACACCTGTCATTATTACAGAGAGTTATACAAGAGTCTACAAAAACAACATGCAAATATGAATTCTATGAAGGCACCATTCACAAAAGCTTAAAAAATATGAAGCATTTTGGAATGAATCCAACAAAATATGGGCCAGACTTCTTCAAATTGTATTAAAAGACTCTGGAAAAATATTATAAAATGGATATAATATGTTAATGAATAAAAGACTAAATACAAAAAGGTTGGTTCTCTCCAGTTTCATTTAGAGCCAACACTTTCTTAACCAAAATTCCCACAGTGCTTTGTATGTAACTTAGTAAGCTAATTCTAAATTTCTATAGAAATACAAAAGGTCAGGATTGCCATGAAGAAGAGCAGTTGGGAATATTTTCTTACTAGCTGTAAAACTTTTTTTTTGACAATATAATAACTAAGGCAGCATGGTATTGGTATGTGTATAGACAAACAAGTGGAATGGGCTAGAGATCCCAGAATTAGACCACGCACTAAAGATACTGAATATATAAAGAGCTGGTCTGCAGCTCAGTGGAGAAGGGATGCTGTTTTTAATAAATAGTGCCAAAACAATTGGGTATCCATGTGGGGAAAAAAATAAAAGTTGACTCTAATTCATACCATATGCAAGCACATTTGAAAAAATCAAATTTCTCTGAAATCAGGATGTTTTTACAATGTATCTTGGGCGTTCCAGGTGCCTGTTGAAATGGCTGCCCAGATTTGTGTGAGTTTTTGTGTGGAGACCTGCAGCGCTGGCTGAAACAGCTGGAAACTTGTGGCACTGGAAACCTGTGGTGCTTTTCAGCCTGGGAATCTCCTGGTCTGTGGGCAGTGAAAACTTGTTTGGAAATGCAGTGAGCACTCATTCTCTGCCCTGTTCTTGCTGGGAACTGCACTCCAGAGCTGTTCCTATTCAGCCATCTTGGCTCCTCCCATCCATCAGTTTTAAACCACCTGGGCAGTGTTTAGTTGCCTGAAGAGGGAATATACACTTTGAGAGTGGTGATGTGGCAGCTAATCAAAGCTCTTTCAGACGAGAGAGCTCCTATGAGCTTCAACTAACATTAGCTATAATCATCACTAGATGCTTTGTCAATTGGCAAAAGGAATGTTAAAAATTATTAGTGAAAGGAATTGTGTTCAAGATAGTAGATTGGCCAGAAATCTGGTTAGCATGTAAGAATCTAGCGAGCCCAACAGTCTGTGCCCTTTGGAATAGTGGCCCTGGCTTGATTCCAGAATGTTGACTATGGGCCACCTCATGTTCAGAAATGTCTTTTTGTCTAATGCCAAACCCAAGGTCAGTTGACCTTGCCTCTGGAATAGGATCACTTTTTATGTCTATTGACCTTCTCTTGCTAGTTTTGGTCAGGACAACTAAAAAGACAGAGAGCTGGGACTTGACCTCATGAAACAGGTTTCTGTTTATTTATTTGTCTGCTTGCTAATAAATGTTTATTGGTGTAACAAAATTCAGCTTAAGAGTTATTTTTATTGGAAATTGGCAGTGAGGTGGTGGGGAGGGTCCTTAGAGCCATTACAGCTGAAGCTGTTACCTATGGGTGGCTACTGACATCTATGCTAAACTGCTGATAATTATAAATGATCATGTTGGCTTAATCAGTTTGCTACCACACCCATTCCAAGTTCATTTGTCTTCTTTAAACTCTCTCATAGATATTATTCCTGCTGAGATACTGTTCATCTATATATATCTCACATATTTCATTGCCCAGCTTAAAATTCCATACCTTCTAAAACCTTTGCTGATTCCTCCAGTAGTTTTGATTGTAGTTATGGACTCTTAAAGTACTTATGTATGGCATGCATTGAAAAAGCTTTCAGTGGCGTCTGTGATCCCAGCACTTTGCGAGGCCAAGGCAGGAGGATCACTTGAGGCAAGGAGTTCAAGACTGGCCTGGCCAACATGGTGAAACCCTGTTTCTCCTAAAGATACAAAAATTAGCCAGGCGTGGTGGTACACATCCCTATAGTCCAGCTACTCAGGAGGCTGAGGCATGAGAATCACTTGAACCCAGGTGGCAGAGTTTGCAGTGAGCTGAGATTGCACCACTGCACTCCAGCCTGGGCAACAGAGCAAGACTCCATCTCAAATAATAATAATAATAATAATATAATAAAAAAAAAGAAAAGAAAAAGCTTTTGGTTATACATGCTTTTCCCTGACAGTTTTCATTATGTGATTTAGACACAACTTAACAAGATTTACATTAACTGGATTCCAGCTGGTTATAATACTGGTCACAACTGGCAACTATTCCTTTGCAAACGGGAGAGCAGTGTTGCAGTTTGCTCTCTAGCATTTCTGATTTTTCATCCTGTGGTGCTTTGTTTATCATTGCGTCCATTTGTTCTCTTGTTTACCTTTGGAACTTTTCTTGAAGCAGAATTGCAAACTAAAGGTGACAGAGAAAAATAAAACAGTTACTGAATATGTGGATTAAAGATCAAAGGAGGAAGATTTTGCAGCTACTTTTATCAGTTTTAATCCACCAACTTATTTTTAACTTTCAATAACAGCATGTATACAGGATATTTTGCTTTAAAAATGATGTTCGTTAGTGAAATTCCTACAGGGTAAACAATCTTGCATAGTGAGTCTGAAGTTGTCTGTCTCCACCTGCCTCTCTTTAAATTAATAGTTTTTACACATTTTAAAAAATATATTAAGGTTTCTTAGGACGTTACGTGTGTAATTATAACAGCATATGCCACATACTACTGTGATAAAGTATGTAATTGTTTAATGGTTGAAATATTATTTATTCAATGGGTTTTTAAATCCTCAAAGGATATAACCTGTTGAACACTTCCTTGGATTTTCCTAATGCCTAACACAAACCTAGGCACACGATAGAAGGAGGCAAAGGAAAGAGGAGGGGAAGAGATCCAGTATCAAGTTTTGATTGATTAAAGTCCAGCTTTAATGGACTTTAGTTAAAAACCTCTGAGATTCTTCCCTCAGCTTGGTCTATTCTGCTATTACTACTTGTGGTGGCATTATAAAATTCTTGCTGTATGTTTTTCAGCTCTATCAGGTCAGGTACGTTTTTTTCTACGCGGACTATTTTGTCTGTCACTTCTGTATCGTTTTATTGTGATTCTTAGCTTCTTTGGATTAACATTTAAGGAAATTCACTGGCATAGGAAATCAACTTTGTAATTATTCTTCTAAAAATTTTGTAGACCCAAGAATTCACAGTAACAGACCTCACAGCAACTCATGTGGACATGCAGAACTTGAGAATACACAGAAAACTTCCTGTAAGACAGACATAGGTCAAACAATGGATTCAGGTAATAGAATTTCTGAAAAACACAAATGGAGGGCAGGCTTTCCGAGATGTCATAGTTTCTCTGGCCTTAACAACCTTATCGGAAAGCACTAATTCAATTTTTTTTACCTGATTTTATAAATAATCATATTGTTCTTACTTGTATCTTGATGTAATGGGAGAAGAAAGCATAGCTCTAATACTTATGCCAACAAAAAAGTCAAAGTCTGTAAAATATTCGAAGAGATTTATTCTGAGCCAAATATGAGTGACCATGGCCCATGACACAGCCCTCAGAAGACCCTGAGAACATGTACCCAAGGTGGTCAGGGTGCAACTTGTTTTATTTTTTTACATTATAGGGAGACATGAGATATCAATCAAATACATTCAAGATGTACATTGGTTTGGTCCCCCCAAAATGGGACAACTTGAAGCAAGTGGGCTTTCAGTTTATAAGTAGATTTAAAATTTTTCTGATTGGCAATTGGTTGAAAGAGTTATTATCAATAGAAAGGAATGTCTGGGTTGTGATAAGAGGTTGTGAAGATCAAATTTTTATCATGCAGCTGAAGCCTCCAGGTAGCAGGCTTCAGAGAAAATAGATTGTAAATATTTTTTATCAGATTTAAGATCTGTGTTAATGTTAAATGCTGGTCAGATTTTCCTGAATTCCAAAAGGGAGGAGGGCATAATGAGATATGTCCAATGCCATCTCCTCCAATCATGGCCTGAACCAGCCTTTCAGGTTAACTTTGGAGTGCCCTGGCCCAGAAGAGGGAGTCTATTCAAATGTTTGGGGAAGGAGGGAGCTTCAAATTTTATTTTTGGTTTGTACTTACCAGCAGGGTAATGTAAGCTAAATTAATGTCTCTGAGTTAACTTTCCACATTGATAAAATGAGAAAACTAGTATTCCTTAAGTTAATGCATGTGAAACCACTCAGCACTGGCATATAACTAGTAATCAACAACACTAGATTGCTGAGTAAGAAGCTGAAATAATTTATTCAGAGAGCTTTCCATAAGTTCTATCAGATAATCAATTACTGAATGCTAATTAAAGGCAGCACTATAAGATAAAGAGAGCAAATTCAATCACTTACAATCCACTGCACCTGTGACCACTACTTAACCCTCATGTACCTCAGTTTCATGGCTTGAAAACTGAAAATGAAAGGTCCACCTTTGCAGTGAGGATTAAATCATTTGTTATATGAGAAGCATTTAGAACAGTGCTTGTCAATGGCAAATTCTCAATAAATCTCAGTAAGTATTAAATTATATAGAATTATGCTAGGAGTTGTAGAGGATAATAATTCTCAAAGATAAATATGATTCAATTCTTTTTTCAAAGACTTTATAATATATTGCATATGGTGGGAGGCCTCATTCTACGTGAATGAATTAGCATTGCATGCAAAATCACCCTTACCTGGTTCCAAAATACCTTCCCATTCTCTTCTACTCCTACATTTTCCAATGCCTCCTACATTCCTTGAAAATAAGAACATAATCACATACATCTTTCATAATTATCCTCCACAACTCCTAGTATAGTAATTTGCAATAAAAAACTTTTAAAAGATCTCTGTGAGCAGGAAAATAACACAGTCTATTTTGTGTTTCAGGAGCAAAGCTGTGGTCATAATGTGTGCACAGAGGATATGAGAGGTTAGAGGAAAGAAGAGCAGTTAGAACCCATCCTAGTTGTCTCAGTGGGCAGACATTGTTAGTTGCCTACCCACACTTTGTTCTTGCTGATAGAACTCTGATTTTGTTCAGATAGTTGGCAGCTTGAGGCGAATGAGGAAATGCTGGCTTGTGATTGGTTTAGGAAATAGTCCTACAACCCACTTAAGACCAAGGAGTCATAGAAGAGGTTTGCTGGGTAGGACTCCTGGAAATTGTTTTCTAGCCCAGAGAAAAATATTCATTTGAGAAAGTGTCTCTTTTATGTTTTGAGGTTGTTATCCATATGTGGTTCCTGGAGCATCAACCGTTGTGTAATCATAAGGGGAGTCAGTGAGGATAACAAGCTGAGATGCTCATTGATATATCTGTGTGTGAATATTATTTATTGCCAGAATGAAACAAAATCCATCCACAATTCTATTTATATTATCCACTCTTACAGATTTAGGTGCTGAGAAACTGTTTTTACCTGAATAAGTAAAGGGGAATGAATGAAATTTTGTTTTAATAGTGTCTCATTTTTTTTTGAATTCCTTTTGAATTATTGCTCTAATATCAAAAATGTATTTTTATGATCTGTCAACTGACATTAGGTCCTCCTTTAATTCTATTGAAAGTGAAAAACAAAGTTATCAAAAAAAAATGCAGTCAATAGAGCTATTCACTTTCTCAACTGAGAAATGACATGTCTAACTGTCCCTTTGTTTGGTATGCAAAGCCTTTTAACATCCCAAAGCTAGGTACCATTACAAATTCTGACAAGTAGAGAGAAATGTGTGTGTGTGTGTGTGTGTGTGTGTGTGTGTGTGTGTCCCCTTCTTTTGGTGGTGGAAGAGAGATTCTGAAGAAAGGAATGGTGGTGGGAGAGAAAAAACAGAAGTAGGCCTGAAATTCAGGCACATCTTAAGACAGGTATGTTTTAGGAAAAAACTACATGAAAAATTAAAAAACCTTGACACAGATCTCATGGTATTAAGCCTATTCCAGTACTCCTTGAAATGTCTCACATACTCCAGGATTATAAAATACAGCAAAGATGAAGAGGCAAACAACTTCTAGCATGAAAATAGTAAAAGATAATACTGAAAGAGTCTGTTAAGACTCAGCCCTACAGCAAAGATGAGGTTAGGAGTAGTGAACCTCATGTTAGCCTACATTATATTGAAAAATAGAGAGGCTTGTTGGTGAGAGAAAGCAAGAAAATACAACACACTCTGATAATTCTGTCTAGGAAAGACCACTGGGTATGGTTATTGGCACATGGATATGACTGGAAATAAGTAGTCCAGAAGGCATTGGAAGAAATGATATTGCAAATGGCAGGAGCCTTTTAACAACTCTCAGGCTCCGAAATGTAAATGAGTAGGAAGCAGTCACAAAAACCCTATGACCCCAAAGAAGACATACTTCTCAACACCCACTTCAGATGTGACATTGAGGACAATGTACAGAGAAGAATCATCCAAAGTGTTGTAAAAGGAAAATAAAATCTTAGAACCCCAATCCATGATGCTAAAAAGAAAAAATTAAGCTGAAATCTGACTCATGCAAGAAACTGCCTTTTCTTGTGTTCCTAAGCAGATAGCTACAGATAAAAGGTTAAATATCTCCATGGGTGGTACTTATGCTCACCTTATCTTATGTAAAGTGCTGATTTACTGAGTGCAAGGTGAATACATAACTGGACTATTGTTCTACCTGCTCCTCTTCTCTTGCAACATGTGAATTCAGTAATGTGAGCATACCTTCCCTCTTTCCTCTCCAGACTGCTTTTCCTCTTTAAATATTAAAGCTCTCAAAATCATTTCTTTCTTTCTTTTTTTTCTTTCTTTTTCTTTTTCTTTTTTTTCTTCCCATTTTTGTGGATTTATCCACCTGTCCTCTCAAAATCATTTTTAAGAATAAGAATGGACCACATAGATTGTTCCTGTGGTTTTGTGTTCCTTTTTTTCTAGGCGTGGTGTTAACCTTGGCTAAATAAACCTCTAAATTGATTGAGACTTGTCTCAGATACTTTTTGGTTTAAAAGGTGAAGCCAGGGACATAGAGAAGAATGGGTATAGGAACTTCCTCCAGAGAGAACAATCAGTACCTGATTAAGGAAATCCCCCAAATTTCAGGACAGAGCTTCCTCAGATTCCTGTCTGGAAGAATTGCAACATTGTTATGGACCAGTGACTATTTCTCCAATTTTTTCTTTTTTCAAATGGAAATCTATATTGCAGTTACTGTGTGCTGAGGAGGACTGACAACTTGTATTTTCAGGTTATAAGTCACTGGACCATAAGAAGACACTCCCATACATGATGGAGGGGAACATGTATCACCCAAAGACCCTGGTCTTGGAGCTAGATGTAGTAACTGGATGGGACTTTGGTTCTATCCCTCAAGGAGGCGCTGTTTCTTGTGTGGAAAGAAGAGTGGAATGGATATTTAATGAGCAAAAGGTTGGGCTGTGCTGGAGCCTGAGTAGCCATTTACTAAGCCTATTTCCTCTTTTTCTTCTGAGACTACAGATAGATACATTTCCTGGCCTTCTGCTATGGACTGAATTATATTCCCTACAAATTCTGTGTTGAAGTTGAAACCCCCAGTGTGACTGCATCTGGAGATAGGTTAGAGGGAGTAACCTGTAGGGGGCGCTGGCCGTACAGCTGTGCTTGAGAGCAGCAGGAGCTGCAGAACCAGCTGCTGAGAGGAGCCGCAGAGCCGGAGCAGACAGTTGAGATAAAGGTGGACAGTGCGAGAGAGCTGCTGATGAGAGAGCTGCTGAATAAAATTATATTTCACCTGCCTGTGCCCCACCCCACATCCCAAGTGTTAATTCAGCTATTTACCACTCAGCCACCCACTCCCCTTGTACCTCAGCTGGGGCTGGAACCTAACACACACCTTCCTTAGAGGTGGTCATATGAATGCGTTCTAGTTAATGGACTGTGAACAGAAGTGCTGTGCATCATTTTCAGCACTGACCAAAAAATAAAAAATAAATCAAAATTAAAATTCTGTCTTATTTTCCATGCTCTTTTTTTCTTCTAATCCCTCCCCGAAGACATACTCAATTACCTTAAAAGCCAAGTGTTAAAGATGGCAAAGTCTTAATACCAAAAGTGCTCAAGTTTCTGAGTCACTACTGGCAGAGAGCAGTCCATTATTGGGACCATTATTTTGGACTTTACATGTGCAAGCAATAACTTTTGATGTGTCAAGCCACTAAGATTTTCAGACCTCATTTATTACAGCAGTTAGCATAATCCTGATAAAATAGGAACGTCACCAGATAACACAGGGGAAAAAGGGACAAATTTTTTGGGGGACAGAAATATATTGGTACAATCTTTTTGATGTCCCAACAGGCAGCTGGGAATTCAGATCATGATCTCCAGAGAGAATAAAATGAGGGCAAAAACTTAAGGAATGTTTACTTTTAAGGAGTTAGAAAAGTAAGAGACCCAACCAGAGAGATTGAGGAGAAACAGAGAGATGAGGGAAAAAACCAACCAATTAAAGGACTTTAAGAGATGAGGAGGGAAAGAGATTCAAGTGGGAAGTGAAGAATATGTCAGTTCCCAGGGGGTGAGGATTAATCTGCAGAGAAATGAATCTGTGGTTGAAGCCCTTGATCTGAGAAGCTTGGCAACGGAGGAAATGATGCATAGGGAGCAGAACCTTGAAGGAAAAGGACTGCCAAGGATTTGTTTCTTTCTTCTTGTTATGGTAGAGAATACTTGGGCATATTTATTTATCAGGAAGAAGGAATTATTGGTGGGGACAATGGATTGATATTTTGAGGGAGAAAAGGATTCACAGAGAAAAATAGATTCTCAAGGAGACAGAATTGCCTGCACAATTTCTAGTGAATACTTCCCTAATGAATTTGGAACCTCTCAGCTTTCACATTTGCAGAAAGGTAAATTTCGTCCTATTTATCATCCTTGAATTTTTTTCTAACTCATTCAAATTGGAACAGATGAATCTTTCCTTGTGTCTTTTTCTAAGCAAATAATGAGTTGCTATGAGTCAAAAAATATTTTGTAGGTGTATTTCTTACTACTGTTATTTCTTGTTTTAACTTATTTAAAGCTTATAAATTATTTTGACTAACTCTGGATTTAGAAGACTGTATATTTAAATCTGGAGAATCACTTTATGTCTTTAAAAATATGAGTAGTATAACTTGTTCCTCTATGTCTAGATTTATGGAACTTTATCTGCTTTTTTATTATTCAAAGATCAGAGAAAGAATGACTGTCACACCTACTGTCTATTGGAAAGAGAAGGAAAGCAGGAAAGAGTGATGGCAGAAAGAGGAGAGAGAGAGAGCAAGAGAACTTCCAGAGATTTCATCTCTGTTATTTCAAGTGTAACACCCAGTGTTGAGGAGAAAATTAGCATGCAGTGGCTTGCTGTCAATCATGCCTACCTTGAGTTACCTGTCTCTGTAAAAATGGGGAGAAATTGATATGTAGGTCTCTATGAGGATTAGGAGTAAAAGTTATGTGAGATAACATAAACATTGTATGTGAAATTTCTTAATAACAGAGCACATTGTAGGGGGGTTAAAAGACATTAATTTGTAGACATTAATAGACTTTTTTTTCCTAATTTTCCAAGTCCATGATTAAAAATATTTTCCAGAGTTCTGCATATTAACTACTGCTTTTTGGTCCTAATGACCTGTGAAAAATGATTGGTCATTAAAATAAATGTACTAGTATCTCTAACTTCTGGTCTGAAGATATGCTTAAAATTAATCCCATGTTGTAAGAAGAGTATTAATACTTCGCTGAATCAGCACCTTTAGAAGTCGTAATAGGGGAACACTGAACTATCAATAATTTACTTAACATTTGTCTTTTTTTAATTGCCTAACATTGATAGCTATCTGATAGCTATTTATTATGATAATAAAATTTAACCAATTTAGTCTCACAATACTAGAATTCAATCTTACAAAATGATAGAATGACTGTTTATGGGATCAATAGGTTTTCACATGACTGAGTCTTAATGTGAAGATTAGATATAAATTTTCAAAATGCCTTTTAATCTTTACAGTTAGATACATATCTATCTCAATCTCCATCTCTGTCTTTACATGTAGATCTTCCTATTATAGATCTCACATATATCTGTGGTATTAATATAAGAGATATGATGTAGGAACTTTCAGAAAATGGAAATGTTAGCAGAGAATTGTATTAAAAACGAAAATGGACTCACATTAACCTTTTCAGACTGATATGTATTTCTTTTTTGGTGAGAAATCAAACAAAACAAGGGAAATGACCACCTTCCTTACTAAAATTTAATTTAATCAAAGACATGCAAAGACCAAGGTCATGATCAATTCAGTTGTTTTCTTTGCTTTGGGAATATGTCCACTTGAAAGGGAGACTTAAATCGACAACTTCAGTTTAAAACAAAGAAATATCTGGCACAAATCCATTTTTCAACATTTCCATGTGAAAATTTTCTGCTGTTTTACTCTAATAAATATGCAAAGGATTTGGGATTCATTTACCATTAGGAAGGTCACTGATTGTTTTTATTTTTTTAATATCTTGAAGCATTTCTGTTTCAATTTTAAAAGCAACAGCTTTATATTTTCTCCCTACTCACTTTAATGATTCCCTGGACACCCACCCAAATGAATACAGTAAGACTCTCTAGCATTCTTGTTTCTTCACTTTGACCTCCTTCTGATGTTTAGTGACTCATAACACATAGTTTGGTGATATGCCTAAATAAGCATTTTATCAAAGGGTGATATTTAAATGGCTTTTGAAAGGACATTGAAACCAAGAAACTTTTATAGTGAAGGCACCCCTGGGAAGCACAGGCATTTAAATTTCTGTGAAGATTGTTGTCTTCTTTTTAAATTTCAGGTTGTAGTTGTAGATCTAGGTGAAGTCATTCAACCCAATACTTTGATGGAACTAGCCTTCTTGGGAAAGAGTTTAGGACAGATGATCACAATTCCTTTGAAGTCCTACAGATAAGCTGTGCAAGATTTCCTACATTTTCCTTACATCCTGAATTTGGTTCTAAATCTTGACACCATGATCAGAGTAATGGAGAAATGACGACTTGAGTGAAGTTATTTGCAAAATCTGAAATGAGTGATGGAATAATATTTACAATAAACAAGGAATTCTTGCAAATTACTGAGAAGGAAAACAAATAAAAAAGAATGTTAGTGGGCAATTAAAAGAAGATGAAACCCAAAAGAGAAATTCTCACATAGATCCACAAAGGAACATGTTTACATATGTTCACCATAGCAACATTTATGATAGCAGGAAACTGAAGGTAATCTAGTATCCATTTGGTGGATGGGGTGGGTAGATGGGTAATCAAAAGCTGGGAGCTTTCCACTATGAACTACTAAGCTAAAGCTTTCCACTAGGAACTACTAAGCTACAGTTTGAAGGTGGATTTTCAGATAGCAACATGAATTGATGGTAAGAACAGAATTCTTTGAAAAATTATGTAAGAATCAGGATACAGTCTCTACCTTAAGATCATTTATGATAACTTAAAATATATATTCATGGAATGACACTGCATGTTTTGAAAGGGGTGGAACAGGAAGAATGTAAACAGTTAATAATTACATAGAGCATCTCTGAAGCTTTTCTAAAGTAGGGTACACAGGGCTGTGTTCATTGCACTCTAGTTCTTGGGTGGAGAAGTTAAATTTGATGCCATATTGGAATACACCTAAGCTGGAAATGAAAATAATTGTGTTTTCCTCAATTATCTGAAATTGAAATGTTATGGCATGAAATCTACCTTTGTAACAAGAAGCATAAAAACCCAGAGGCATTCCTGGTAAAAATATGGGTGTTGTCAGTGGTGGCCACAATGGCATTGCAAGTAGAAGACCCTAACTCTATGGTTACTCTTGTCAGTCATATACACTGCTAGCTGGTAACTCCATAGTCATTTCATTAAGCCCTGGACAAATTGAAGAAGTACAACAAATAGCTTTTAATAAATTATTCCAGGTTATCACTTCATATTTTATTCTCATAACTTACTGGGCATGGACTTCTCTTGAGGATTTAGAGGCATTGAATGGTACTGTAGGACATGTCCTAGTTTAGGGGGCCCAGTTTTTTTACTGTCACAAATCTACCAATGTCTACCTGGAGACCATCCTCTGCATATACCACTTGGGCAAACACGTCAAAAAGCTGGTACTGCCTCTCATAACTGCTTTGGCTAACAGTTAAAAATATCATGACCTGTATCTTACACCAGAATTCTATTACCAATACTGCCAATACCACTCTCTTCCATCCTTTCTTACTTGACAAGTCCATTATCTTTAAGGGTAGGGAAGGAGGAAAATTTTCCCATCATCACATGTCAGGTCTGTGATTGACTAGTACTCTGTTTGCAGCAGAGTTTCATTAGACTATCCCATTTTATACAGGGTTCTTTATAAAGTATAAAAATGGAGATACATCTAGCTTTTTCCCACTGTTATCAGAATTTCAAAGCGGACATTATTATGTGAGACTGCTTTTAGATGTCTCCGATAGTTAGCCAATCTTCTCAATTTCTTGGGGACATGAGTATTAAAGTATACATCTTATGAGCCTACAATCTGGTCTTGTAGATGTTCCTCAATCAGTTCTAATATGCTATGTTGTCATTAGGCCTGTGAAAAGATTAGTAAACTCAAAAACACAGCATGAGAGATTATAAAAAAGTACACAGAGAAGAAAGGATTTTTTTAAAAAAGAAAAAGAACTAAGTATTGGAAAAATTAAATTATCCTAGCATATATAATGACAGTGAAGAAATGTCTTTATAATACTGAAAGAAAACATGTCAACTTAGAATTCTACAACCAAGAAAAATGCCTTGCAAAAACAAAATCAAATGAAGTTTAAAATCCCCTCCTTTAGTCTTTCTCTTTCTCTTGATTTCTGTTTCACAGACCCTCTATCAATTAGCATATGCAAATAGGTACTTAGGTGTATCATCTTTGATATTCACCCAACAACATCCAACCTGGAAGTACTGCCATATCAATTAACCCCCAGAACTTAATTGGGTGGTTACTTAATTTTTGTTTGCATAACCAAAAGAGACCTCTGTTGTAGTGCTTCTCCAAACTAAAGGAGAGTATGCACCAAAGGCAAATTCCAGTCTCAATTAAAAAATCTAGTGAGGCTGAGGCATGCAATTACTTGAGCCCAGCAGTTTGAGAGCAGCCTGGGCAACAAGGTGAAACTCTGTCTCTACAGAAAAACACAAAACTTAGCTGGGCATGGTGGTGTGCACCTGTAATTCCAGCTACTTGGAGGGCTGAAGTGAGATAATTGCTTGAGCCTAGGGGTAGAGGTTGCAGTGAGCCAATATTATGCCACAGCACTCCAGCCCAGGTGACAAAGTCAGACCCTGTCTCAAAAAGCATGTATATATATATATATATGAAGCTAGCAAATGTGTTTCTATTTTTGGATTAGGAATGTTTCTAGAATCAAAAGCTTTAAAAAATTGTTCAGAATAGGCAAATACATAGAAACAAGCTCTACAAGTAATTACCTAGGGATGGGAGATGGGGGGATAGAATGGTGAGAGTGAGGGTAGACAATGAGAAATAACTAGTAAGGGTTATGAAGTTTCTTTATTGGATGACAAAAATGTTCTAAAGTTGATTGTGGTGATGTTGCACAGCTCTGTAAGTATACTACAAACCACTGGATTGCAATTTTAAATGGATAAATTGTAAAATATATAAACTACGTCTCAATAAAGCTGAAAAAATTTATATGATTTTGGGAAAACATTTATAGTAATAAAAAATGATGAAAAACAGCAACAAAAATTCTATTCATTCTCCACTGGGCCCTTGGTTTGTTTGTCAACTCTGTCGTACTTTTCTCTAACTTCCCATGGTATATTAGTCCATTTTCATGCTGCCGATAAACACATACCCAAGACTAGGCAAGTTACAAAAGGAAGATGTTTATTGGACTTACAGTTCCATGTGGCTAGGAAGCCCACAATTATGGCAGAAGGTGAAAGGCACATCTCACATGGTGGCAGAAAAGAGAAGAGAACTTTTGCAGGGAAGTTCTCTTTCTAAAACCATCACATCTCATAAGTCTCATCAGACTTATTCACTATCACGAGAACAGCATGGGAAAGACTTGCTACCATGGTTCATTTACCTCCCACTGGGTCCCTCCCACATCACATGGGAATTCAAGATGAGATTTGGGTGGGGACACAGCCAAACCATATCATTCTGTCCCTGGTCCCTCCCAAATCTCATGTACTCACATTTCAAAACCAATCATGACTTCTCAATAGTCCCCGAAGTCTTAACTCATTTCAGCATTAACTCAAACGCCCACAGTCCAAAGTCTCAAAATTTGTAAAATCAAAAACAAGTTAGTTACTTCCTAGATACAATGCAGGTACAGGCATTGGGTAAATAGAGCTGTTCCAAATGGGAGAAATTGGCCAAAAGAAAGGGGCTATAGGCCTCATGCAAATCCAAAATTCAGCGGACAGTCAAATCTTAAAGTGCCAAAATGATCTCCTTTGACTCCATGTCTCACATCCAGATCACACTTATGCAAGAGGTGGGTTCCCATGGCCTTGGACAGCTCTACCCCTGTGGCTTTGCAGGGTACAGTCTTCTTCCCAGCTGCTTTCACAGACTGGCTTTGAGTGTCTCTGGCTTTTCCAGGTGCATAGTGCAAGCTGTCAGTGGATGTACCATTCTGAGGTCTGGAGGACAGTGGCCCCTCTTCTCACAGTTCCACTAGGCAGTGACCCAGCAGGGACTGTGAGGCGGGGGCAGTGCCCCACATTTCCCTTCTGTACTGCCCTAGCAGAGGTTCTCCGTAAGAGCCCTTCCCCTGAAGCAAACTTCTGCCTGGGCATCCAGGTGTTTCCATACATTTTCTAAAATCTAGGCAGAAGTTCCCAAACCCCAATTCTTGACTTCTGTGTACTGGCAGGCTCAACACCAAGTGGAAGCTACCAAGGCTTGAGGCTTGCACCCTCGGAAGCCATGGCCTGAACTCCACATTGACCCCTTTCAGCTACAACTGGGGTGGCTAGGATGCAGGGCACCAAATCCCTAGGCTGCACACAGCATGGGGACTCTGAGCCCAGCCTATGAAACCACTTTTTCCTATTAGGCCTCTGGGCCTGTGATGACAGGGACTGCCATGAAGACTTCTGACATGCCCTGGAGACATTTTCCCCATTGTCTTGGGGATTAAGACATTCTGCTCCTCATTACTTATACAAATTTCTGCAGCCAGTATGAATTTCTCCTCAAAAAATGTTTTTTTTTTCCTATTGCATAGTTAGGCTGCAGATTTTCCAAACTTTTATGCTTTCCTTCCCTTTTAAAACTGAACTCCTTTAACAGCACCCAAATCACATCTTAAATGCTTTGCTGCTTAGAAATTTCTTCTGCCAGACATCCTAAATCATCTCTGTCAAGTTCAAAGTTCCACAAATCTGTAGGGCAGGGGCAAAATACTACCAGTCTCTGCTAAAACATAACAAGAGTCACCTTTGCTCCAGTTCCCAACAAGTTCCTAATCTTCATCTGAGACCACCTCGGTCTGGATTTCATTGTCCATATCATTATCAGCACTTTGGGCAAAGCTACTCAACAAGTCTCTAGGAAGTTCCAAACTTTCCAACATTTTCCTATCTTCTTCTGAGCCCTCCAAATTGTTCCAATCTCTGCCTTTTACCCAGTTCCTAAGTCACTCCCACATTTTTGAGTATCTTTTCAACAGCACCCTATTCTACTGGTACCAATTTACTGTATTAGTCCATCTTCATGCTGCTGATAAAGATATAACCGAGACTAGGCAATTTACAAGAGTTTTATTGGACTTACAGTTCCATTCACAATCATGGCAGAAGGTGAAAGGCACGTCTCACATGGCAGCAGACAAGAGAAGAGAACATTCGCAGGGGAACCCCTTTTTTAAAAACTATCAGATCTCGTGAGACTTATTCACTTCATGAGAATAGCATGGGAAAGAATTGCCCCCATGATTCAATTACCTCCCACCAGGTCCCTCCCAGAACATGTGGGAATTCAAGATGAGATTTGGGTGGGGACACAGCCAAACCATATCACATTGCATCTCTCTATTGTTGCACTGTCTCCCTTTCCCCATTTTTCTGCCTAATTTTTATGACTGGAAATCTTGTTCCAGCATTTGACTTCCTAATACCATGATTTTGTTTCTCTGTAGATCATTTCTGATTAACATGTACTCACTTACTTTGTGTAGGCTGTAAATTTAAGACTTGTTTAAATTATGAGCGAGAGAGTGGGCTTGACAGAGTGGGGAAGCCAGACTACCTGGGCATTTCTTCCTTCCTCTTGGAGTCATTTAAACCACATTTCAACAATCATTTGTCTGGTTTCCTTGATCCTTCTATCACTTCTAATGCACACATTTATTTTGCAATACCAAGGATTAGCAATCCTTCTGCACAGGACCCAAGGTAACATTTGAATTACAATTCCTCTAAATGCCTAAATTTATCATCATTCTCTTTCTCTCTCCAGTTTTGTTTACTTTTACTGTTTACTCTTTCAATAATGTCATGTTTTTGAGGCAAGGGATTTTCAAGCTCACTGAAATTTGATTTGGCCTTTTTTTTTTCTGCTTTGATGAGGACCATTAGCTTCTGAAAATGGGACTCTGTGCTTTCATTTCACTTCCAATTCCTAAGTTTCATTTTTCTCTTCTTTCTTTGCTCCTCAGGCCTCAGATTCGCAGCATAATGGAGTGTGTAATGTTCTTTTTATGTTTTAAGTGTCCAAAGGCAACTTGTAGCCAATCATTCAAATCATTCCTGAGAAGGCAGGAACCCTCAAGGTCCAAATTTTCACTCTGAATTTCATATTAGACAATTTTGGATGAACCGTTAGCTGCCAGTTGGGAAATAAAATCTATGTTTATGGACTTTGGTTATAATTAACCAGTATTTGATTGAATACAATATTATAGTGTAGGTGATGGGGAGAAAGAACAATGCATGCATTTATTTTGCATTATATTATATTTATATATCTGTCTGCCTTATTTGTCTGTCAGCTTTCTGATATGCTCAAAGCCTTACACGGTGTGTGGCAAATAGTAAGTGCTAAATAATTATCTGTTGAATGAAAATGAACAAGCAAGACTATAGGAACTTCAGGCCAACAGGTTTTCAGTGAACTCGTGGGTAGTAACCACTGCCTTCTTTTGCTAGTTTTTTTGAAAAACCGCTTTAAAGGAAATGCTGTGCCTGAGGTTTTCTAGTTCTGATGTCGAGTTATATATAGATTCTTATTCTTTTTTCCTCCACTGATGGAATTCTTTCTGTTGCCTTTGTTTTAATGTAATACCCCATCAAGTTTTAGCAATTCCAGGAATAGGAGGTTGTTCATTCCAGTAACAATACGTATCTGCTGGGCAGTACCATTTACAGGTTTTTACTTTGCAGCAGTAATTTAGGTGAATAGTCTGAAAACTGATGAAAAGTGATTCATATCAGGCCTTTTCTATGGAATTTGTTTACTGTATTTGCCAGATGTAGACATTTCCATTTTAAGCAAGCTTCAGTTACTCAACATATGCTGTAGTCTAAATGGCAAAAAAAAAAAAAAAAAAAAAAAAACACCAAAATTTATGCTTTCTCTTGTTTCTATATTTTTTAGAATGATTTTTTTCATATCTTAATGCATAGGTATCTACTGTCAATGTAAATTATTCATTCATTAGTTTATTCATTCAGGACTGGGAATATAAAAGATGAATAAGACAGAGTCTCTTGCTCTTGAAATGTTTCATAATTAGTGCTTTTGTTTCAACGTTAATTTAATTTTTAACCATTTTGTTTTATAAAAGGAGTCTTTTACAGTGGAATGAAAGGACCCAAGCCCACTGGTTTGCTACTGAGCAAATAACACATATGTGGGATGATTGATTTGGGTAAATCCAGACTGGAATTATCCTATTGAGGTACACATTTGAATTCCACTACAAAGCAGAAGGAACCTACAATTTATTTGACTTTCAGTTTCATCAGACAGGACATTCTGATTGTCTGTTCCACTGACAATGACTAAAATACTGGATGAAATAATTTAAAATAATCTTTTCAAGTATACTGATGAGCTGATTAGCAAGAGTAATTTGTAGATATAAGAAGCAAGTGAAGCAGGAGTGCAGAGAAGTAAGCATTGAAGCCACATTAACTTAAAATTTTGTTTTACTTTTCTTTAAGGGCTCAACATTTGTTTAAAGTGAGAATCAAGTCCAATATGTAAGAAAAAGTTTCTGTTTGCAAAACCCCTGCATAGGAGAAATCAAAACTGAATACACATATACACACATATATATACATATATATGTATGTATTTTACCACAGTAATTTTTAGCAGTTGATGCTGATGATAACACTTAAAGCAACTCACTAGCCAAAGCTAATAAATGGTTGGGAATATTAGCAACCCCAATAAGCGAAAGTGAAAACTCATTCCTGAGTGCACACAGCAAATCAACTGGCTATAATTTATGGACTCATCCTGCCTTATCTAGGATACAACTTCATCCACAATTGGCATAAATACAATGGACCTTCTAGCATATAAAAACATTAGACCTTCATCTTTTATGGAGTCATTCACTGAATCTTTTCACTTGTCATTGTCTCCTTGTCTGGTATAATAAACTCAGAACTCATATTGTGGGTAGCTGTGCTGGTCTTTTTCTTTTCTTTATCACAGAGACCTCACACATAAAGCCAAGATGTTGAAAAGCAGCCCAAAAGTGCAAAGATGAAGTAGAAATAAATTTGCATGTACAACCTTCTCCAAGTTAAGTTGGGAAAGACTTGCATGTCTCAAACATAGGTGCTGGATGGAAGTAAAAACAATATTCCTTGAGAATTTGTAAACATATATTGATTTCTCCATGGATTTACAATCCAAATTTATACTATCTGGGTAGTACAAAATTTTCAAGATAGATATTAAAATGGTCCTAAGTTGCTATAGATCTAGGTACATAGGAGAAGGAAACACAAATCCTCTCCAAAGTACTGGCATTACATAGTGGTAAAAGGGTCAATACAACAAGAAGAGCTAACGATCCTAAATATATACGTGCCCAATACAGGAGAACCCAGATACATAAAGCAAGTTCTTAATGACAGACAAAGAGACTTAGACTCCTACACAATAATAGTGGGAGACTATAACACTCAACTGTCAATATTAGATGATCAACGAGATAGAAAATTAACAAGGATATCCAGGACTTGAACTCAACCTAGACCAAGAAAACCTAATAGACATTTACAGAACTCTCCACCCCAAATCCACAAAATATACATTCTCCTCAGCACCACATCACACCTACTCTAAAACTGACCAAATAATTGGAAGTAAATCACTCCTCAGCAAATGCAAAAGAACGGAAATCACAACAAACAGTCTCTCAGACCACAGCGCAATCAAATTACAACTCAGAATTCAGAAACTAACTCATAACCACACAACTTCATGGAAACTGAACAACTAGCTCTTGAACGTTGACTGGATAAACAATGAAATGAAGGCAGAAATAAAGATGTTCTTCAAAACCAAAGAGAATGAAGACACAATGTACCAGAATCTCTGGGACACATTTAAAGGAGTGTCTAGAGGAAAATTTATAGCAATAAATGCCCACATGAGAAGCAAGGAAAGATCTAAAATCGACACCCTATCATCAAAATTGAAAGAGCTAGAGGATCAAGATCAAAAAATCTCAAAAGCTAGCAGAAGACAAGAAAT